>JAABOM020073652.1:0-35340 GCA_011800125.2 Solanum clarkiae | reverse complement strand
TATGCATTTTCGAAGCATTGAGACATGAAAAACTGGATGAACCATTGAAAGCTCTTGGGGTAGCTCTAGTTCATATGAAATATGCCCGAACTTCTTAATAATTTTATATGGCCCTACGTAACGTGGCTCAGTTTTTCTTTCTTACCAAATCTCATAACCCCTTTTATTAGAGACATCATTAAAAATACCCAATCCTTTACTGAGAATTCCAGTCCTCTACTTCTAGTATTCGCATATGATTTGTGATGACTTTGGACTGTTTCTTTTTGCTGTTGTATTACCTTAGCTTTTTCCATAGCTTGTTGTACTAGATCTGGCCCAAGCAAGATGGTTTCACTCACTTCAAACCATCCAATTAGTGACTTACATTTTCTTCCATACAAAGCTTCATATGGTGCCATCTTGATACTTGAGTGGTAGCTAGTATTATAGGCAGATTCAATAAGTGGCATATGGTCCACCTAACTCTCTTTAAAGTCTAATGCACAAGCTCACAACATATCTTAAAGTGTCTGAATTGCGCGTTCTTCTTGACCATCTGTTTGAGGGTGGAAAGCTATACTCAAATTCACTTATGTCCTTAAACTCCTTTGGAAGGACTTCCAAAACTTTGCAGTGAATTGAGCCACCTGATCCGAAGTAATGGAGATTGTGACTTTGTGTAGACTGACTATCTCTTTGAGGTATAGCTTCACATACTCTTCAGCAGCATAATAACTCCTGATTGGCAAGAAGTGTGCTTACTTTGTGAGTCTGTCCACTATTACCCATATGGAGTCAAACTTCTGAAATGAGTGAGGCAAACCGATAACAAAATCCATATTGATCATATCCCATTTCCATGTTGGAAGCTCTATACATTGCATATAACCTCTTAGCTTTTGGTGTTCTACTTTTACTTGTTGGCAATTTGGATATTGAGCCACAAATTCTGCAAGGTCCTTTTTAATACCTCCCCACCAAAACTTTCCCTTTAGGTTATGGTACATCATAGTTTATCCTGGATGGAATATCGGGAATGATGGGCTTCTTCCATTATCCTCTTTCTTAATCCATTAATATCAGGAACACATAATCTATTTTGGTTGTAAAGTACTCCATTTTGTGTAAGATCAAAGCCCTGTATATATACCCTGACTTATCTTTTCCTCAAACTATCATAGAACAAGATCCTCGAACTATTTTTCTTTCACCTCCATTACCAACGAAGGTTCCACAACATTACGGACAATATCCCCTTCCTTTGGAGTTTCAAGAAGGCGAACTCCCAAACTAGTTATGAGTCGTAACTGTGACTCGTATCAGGCGCCGACTCATAATTGTGACTCGTGGTCCACATTAGCATCACTTGGTTTAAGTTTGATTAATTCTGGAAATCACTATGAGACATCCCCTTACGACACGTAAATGGAACTACGACGAGTAACTGATTCTCGTGTGGCTGAACTTCAATTTTTCTTAAACACTGGAATCCTCCACGATACCACCTCTACTTCTTGTAAACTGAGATACAACTCGTAGAGGGTCTTAGATGTCCTCAAAAATCAGAAAAACCTATAACTTTTCTCAAAATTGTGCCAACCTGCGTTACCTGCAAAAACAAACACAAAAAACATAAAAATGATAAAAGTTGCATTGAGAATACATAAAATCCTAAGTTTTAGGTATCAAATGTATTATATTTTGACAGCATATCAACACCCTCAACTTAGCATTGTTGCTTGTACTTAAGTGATGACTCAACCTGTTTAGATTATAAAGAAATATATAGCAATCAACTCAATGACACATACCATACTCAATTGCAACTCTAGCACCTATATCAACTTTTTCAAAATAAGATCATGTAGCCATTTAATAAACCAAAGCATATTAATGCATTTGACAACACAACTATGACAAACAAAGGGATATCAATAATCAACATTCACTTAGCAAGTAAAATGTTGACAATGCAATGCAAATGCCCTCACAAGAAAGAATTCCCTTTTAAATACTCAATGAAGATTTCAGAATTTAACCATGGGATTGTGCAAGCACACTCACACTCACAAATGTCATTCACGCATGATGATCAATACCATAGGTTTTCCTGTATAGTCATGACGTAAACTTTTCACTAATAGGGATAGAATCACTTTAGAACTTTATAAGCTTGTAACATCGTCTTATGGGGCTTTAGTATTGCATTTTGGACAATTAGTGACTAAAGGCCAACCTTGAACCATGTTTTTTGACACATTAACCTTACCAACTCAATAGTTTCTACCTTATTCTCCCTTTGTTTCTTCACCATTCAAGATTTTCAAGGTATATTCTTCTCATTTTCGTCTGTTGCCTCATTTTCACACATCAATTTTCTTGTTCAATCAAACTAAGGCATACTTTTCTGTTTCTTTCACCCAGGTACATGATCTTCTTCTTTTTCTTTCTATTCCCAACTCACTACTACATTTTTTCTATTTTACGTCTACACTAGCCACCTTCAACTTAGGCTTTTAGCCAATATCAAAGTGCACAATATCTATTCCCCAAACCAAGGCCACTTTTGGTAGCCACTCTAAACTTGGCTTTTTACATAAATCGAGATTCACAATGCTCAAGGATAGAGCAAGGATAATTTAAAGGCATTCCACTAGAAAACGTTAGGCTAATTAGGTGTTAAGAAAGAAGTGGTACATATAAGGCTCAAATATTTGGAACAAGGGATGAATTTTTCATTCGGTTGGTCATTTTAGGCAAAAGTGGACTAATTCAAAGAACAAGGGCCTAAGGTCCCTGCCTAGTCAATATAATCTCCCATCCAACATAGAGTAACAAGGCAAAATTTTCAATCGGCATACAATACAAGAATATAACAAAATCATCTCACACACATGGCATTAAATACACACCCAACAGAAACACACAGATCATCCTTCGTGTGTCAAATTTCCCCCACTTAATCAGAATAAATATTGTCAAATCAATAAAAACTGCATTGTTGCAATATAACTACTACTAAAAGATTTTGATGGGTAGTAATTTTCAAAATATGTCATAAAACATTAAAAACAAGGTACATAACAAAAGTTCAACTACTATATAATACAAATATCATCTAAGATATCCTAAATATGTCAATTTAACGAAAATTAAATATCCACTAGGAAAAAGAATACCGCCAAGAAAATGCCAGAATCAAAATTTGGAGTAGTTATGGACTAAAAGCTACTCATACTTTACCCTAGTCTATAGCTACCCTGCACCCCATTGAAAAATATGTACGCTACCCTCAATGTATAATATTAAAATAAAAATAAATGCAAGGGGTAAAAAAAACATATTTTGTGCCTAAGCACCATACTTGGGTTACCTTTAATCATATCCCTCCTAGGGGTTAGTCTTCACAGCAACACTGGATGAGCCAATACCCATCAATCTATCCTTCTTCTCGGCTTGTCTCCGCTCTTATGCTTCTCTCGACATTATCAAGACTCACCCGTGCTCATCGTCTACCTCTTTCTCATCAACTTCGGAGGTTTTCTAATGCACACGCCTCTCCTCAGTGTCATCATTCTCAATAAGTAGTCTCTTCCCGTGGGAAGGCTATGTGAGATCTTCCGAAGCAAATAATTGAAATAGTGGCTAAGAAGGTGTATCCTCCAGAACTATAACTGGAGCCACTAATGAAGAACTCAAGTCAGCCTTAAGCTTTTCTATCTCCTTGACAAGTTTGACGGCCGAGCCTCAGCTAGCCTCTTCTGCACTTGATCCTCAAAGGCATCAATACGGGCATCCACTGTAGAAATACGCTCCTCATCTGTAGAGATGGTTTATGCCTTGCATCGTGCATCTGAGTCTGCAACCATCTGCCGGACCCATGGCCTAAGTTGTTGCATGATCTAAGACAACTGAGCCTCCATCCGTGATAACCTCTACACCATGGCTTGAAAACGATATAGCGGACATGTGAACTATGATGGGTGTGGAAACCTGTGATGTAGAAGCCTTTGGTGCAAGAGCAGCTAAAGTAGGACCCGCTCAATATTGACTACCTCAGGATACTGGGGTCTCTCATCATTCATAGCAGCTAGAATGGCAGTGGTGGCTTCCATCAAACCTTCTTGTGGTGGCTCTGGAGCAAATGTATCAGGCATAGGAGGAGGTTGTGTCCTCTAAAGTGCCATGGGGTTCTCATCAGCCTTAATCAGGCTGGGATCGAAAGTGTGTAGTGCCTCTACCATCTGATCCTGATGATATAATGTCTGCACTAAGGAAATGAGGCAAAGCTTATAGATCAAAATCGGGAATGCCATAAAAGTTGCCCACTTGACCACCAACTCATGAATCTGCTCCGCAATGAGTCGGGCCCAATCAATATCAAAACAAGATAAAATGTTGGCTAGCAAAACCATTTGCTCTAATGTAAGTACATTATCTATTACCATTGACCGGATGCGAGATCTGACAATTGCCCACCAAAATTTGGCGGGAAAGGAGAGGCAAGACTTCACAATGGGTTCAGAATATGTAGTGACCCAGGTAGGCTCTGGACCACACTCAACAATATGTCTGGGAACCCATATCAACAACTCTGTCCTTTGTATCAAATCTTTTGCAATCAATGTTTTCCTAATTTGTAGCAATATACGATCAAACTTGGATGTCGACTCTAGAGCTTGATACGTGAAACCAAAAAGCACTCGTCGGATCATCTCCTTTTAAATATCGACCCGCCATCCTCTTAGTAGAACCTCTCTCAATCTAGGCTGCTAGAGAGGTTTCTTCCCTTTGGAAAGGTCATGGAGAATGGTGGTTGCATAAAACTCCCGAACCAAGGTCGAGGTATAGAAGCCAAGCATATCAGTCAACCACTTGAGCCCACGTCATGTCATTGTGTCCTCAACTCCTGGGACACGACTCAATCCATTAGTAATCAATTGGGGCTCCTCGTAAATCAACTATGCAGTTTTAACTTATGGCTTTGCATGAAAACCCTCATTATATATATTCTTCATGCCCTTGATATCCCAGCAATGAGTACGATGAGAAACTGATGGGGCAACAGAGGACTGGGCATCTCCTCCATACTGGTGGCCATCCTCCGAACTAGACTCTGTGCCTGAAGGAGTTATCTGTGGTGAACCGTCATCACTCTCGTCACACATTTATCCTCAGATTAGAAAGGGATATCATCACTGGCTTGAGTTTTCCAAGATCTGGTAGCAGCTCTCGTATGTGGTCGAGGTGCTGCTGGTTAGGCATGGTATTATAATCCTCCATTGACCTACTCACTTGTGTCTGCTCATTACCCGAATGCTCCTCGTCTGTAGGCTCATCAAGGAGTTGTCTCCTAAATGCCTCAGTATGTGAGCATTTTTCATTTAGTGCCATGGTACTTGAAGAATAAATAACAAACAAACCACCATAAGCCCCAATAATCAATAAATACAAACAACAACAACATACCCCAATAATCAACAAATGAAAACAAGAAACACAAGAAAAAATTACTTGGATCAATTGCAGATAGGTGCTACAAGACCCAGGTACGATTCATAGATAGAATAATGAGTCATACTGTAGTCCAATAAAAAATCAGTGTAAAACAAAAAAGAACATTGGAACCTTATACAAGACCCAGTTACGACACATAACTTGGATTACGGGTCATAGACATGTCTCGTATAGAGTTCCAGGGAGCAAAATAAACACAGGCATAAGTCCATGAGACATATCTATAGCTCGTAGAGGGATCTATAACTTGTAGATGGTCTCGTATAATGAGTACACATGAATTTTAAGTCACTGTAACTTTCTACGAGAGGCAATTAGGACTAGTATACCCATCTACGTATTGTAAAAGACTCCCGTAAACTATAAACAATAGGTACCTAAAATACCTTAACTCATCACAAGGACTTTATGAATAAGGTAAATATTAACCTATCAACATCGAAGCAAGTCATACAAACACTCGCATTTCAAACATATGATCTAGACCCCACAAGTCACTTCAAAACAAATTTATCCCATCGAAAAAGAATTTAGCAATCAAAATGCAGTTATGTCATCCTTTCCCAAATTATTCAAACTTGTACCTATATCACCACTCGCAAATCACGCACAAAACCCACTCAATCACACTCAACATTATTTGGGGACTAATTCAACAAGCACATCAAGAGTTGATCAACCCATGATTCCAATTACATTAAAATAACCCAAAGACTACGATGTTCCTATGACACTACAAATAACCGAATATTCACAACCCTATAACAACCATCTAATCAAACAAGGAACATGATTGCATGAGCCTCCAATCACAACAACACAGATAAATCATTCAACTTACGGCTAAAACAATCAATTCATCACATAGCAGCCCTAGATTCTCCTTCACAATTTCAACTCAAATAGGAAGTAAATGCCTTGGCATCATTTCAATCACATTCATCATTCAAACTTATCAAAGCAAGGTAAACTTTATAGTTAAATAAACCAAAGAACTTACCGAATGAGTAGATGAACTGAAGAAAGCAAAAGGAGAAGAATGATGAGGAAACCCTAGTTTCCGGAATATCTTGCTTGTAATTAAGTTGGAGCACCAAAATATTGGTCCGAAAAAGATTAGGAGAAGAGGTTGGGACAATTTTACGATAATTAGGGTTCAATGTGGGGTCAAAATAATTTTATCCCCTATTTATACCTTACCAGGTTCACCTTTAAAAAGTACTAAGTCTGGTCTATGAAACCCTGACTGTGAGTCGTGGCTTGGTTTACGACACATAGGTCCTGGTCTTGTAGAGCATGCAACACTTAGAAAAATTTGATAACATAACTGGGTTCGAAGAACCCTATTCATGACTCGTAGTGTGGACTATGAGTCGTAAAGTTAGCTCATAGATGGAGTGAAGTTTAAACCTCCTCTCTGTAACTGTCTACAAGATAAGGCTACGAGTCGTAAAGTATAATACCACTCATAACCCTAATCGTATAGACTGCATCAGATGCAATTTTTGCAATTTTTGTCCTAAACTTGTATGCTCATGATACAATGCACTTCTACCTTAAATGAAACAAATCCAACCTTAAAATATCCTTCAAAACATAAACTAACAATCAACTCAAAGATTTCAAAAACTTAAAACAAACATCAATCTAAACTAGGGCATAGAAAATGCTTAGGTTGCTTCCCAAGTAGCACCTGATTTATTGTCGTGGAACGACTCAGTCATCATTGACTACTCAGAATTCCTCCACTCTTTGTTAGTCTTTGTCTCCAAACTTTGTCTCTTTCATCATGCTTCTTTGAATCTGATCCAATTATGCTGAGATGAGTCTGAACTGACTGTTAAGTTGCTGAATTGCCAACGAATGTTGATCAACATTGTATTTTATCTTGATGATGTTGAACTTGATCTCTCTCAACATCTCCTCTCGCGTGTATGCTCTTTGTACTAACTTGGTGGGAAAACTCTAGAATTTCCATCTCCTTTATGGTGATGGTGCGGTAGCATAAACCAGTTTCTCTTATCAAACTCTTCCGCATGGCTTACATCATTGGTGTGGTGGTTTCCTCAACTACTCCATGGAGTGTTTAGAGCTTGTGCCTATTTCATGAGCATCTCCATATTTGATCTCTTTTGTTCAAGTATTTGGATGATTTTTTCATTTATCTTTGCTTGCTCAGAGTTCCAATCAAAAGAATCTACGTGACTCTTTGGTTTCTCATGTATAGGTCTATACACACTGTGGGTGTCAGCCAACTTTTCCATCTATTTAGCAACTTTAGCAAATGGATTCACCAAGAATGACCCTACCATAAAAGCATTTGCATATGCGTTATTATCTGGGTGTAATGATCGATAAAAACTCACCACTAGTGTTTTATCAGAAAAGCCATAGTCTAGAGCACTCATTAAGAATCCTCTATACTACTCCCATGCCGAATGGAGTGAATCACCAGGGAATTGCTAGAAACTAATGATTCGGTCTCTCTAGTTAAACCTGTTTGACCTAATAAAGAACCTCTCTAAGGATGCCCTTTGCAATTACACCCAACTAGTGATCACACCTTGGGGAAGTTGAGATAACCACACTGCCGCATTACCTGTGAGAGAGAATGTGAATACACAAAGTCCCACAGCATCTATAGATAGATTTTGTGTTCCCATTACACCCCTTCAAACATATGCGACATAGTGCAAATGGCCATGTGGTCTTCAGAAAGTAGGCTCACAAGCAAACCACGATCATGCAACCTTCGGATTAGCTCATTAGGAACAATGAACTTTGAGTTATTTGGTAAAGGGGGGAACACAATATCTCTCAACATGTTAGCAATTTTTTTTAGTAATTTGTCTTGTTATCCGCTGATCCTCTAAGTCAACAAAACAAAAACAAAAGCAAAATACAAGAGAACTACGAAATAAACACTTGAATTATACTACTAGTGAATCCAAATCAAAGTCTCGCCGTATTCCCCAGCAACAACGTCATATTTCTTTGATCAGGCTCAAGATACACCTCTTTTTGAAGTAAAAGCGATCGTCAAAGTAATAAATCTAACCAAGGTTAGGGTCAAATCCCACAGTGAATGCGGGACTTTTACAACTTGGTTCACTAATAATCAATTCAAGCATCAACTAACTTAATTCTATAAAGGGGGTGGGGTTGCAATGATCGATAAAAAATTAAACTAGACTACCTAAAATTGAGAGACAAATAATAATGGAGACAAACTTAAGGTATTGTGTTTCCCCATGATTCAATAAATCAATTTCCCCGTATTTTACAATTCTCAATTAGAATATTGCATGTAAAATGGTAATCTAGGTTCTTCCAACCATTTTGTCAAAGGTGAAAGTTGAATTTCACTATGGGACTTGGCCCATATCTATATTATGCTCAACTATCCATTACCAAATGTCCCAGTCAACCTCCCTTAGGTCGAGTTCGGTTTATTAGATGAGAAAAAATCATCGAATCTTGTCTATTACTTTCTTTTCCGATTTATTACCATGTGGATCGGGAAGGTAACACTAGAAAATTTCTAATGTTGGACACCACTAGAAATCATTAAAAATGAAGAGAAATGATTAATACATGCAAATAACCATTCTAGGAATTGCAAATAATTTGAGTTTGCTAAGTTAGATTCTCATGGTTCCTACAACCCCAAGTTGTGAGTTAGCTACTCATATCTAGGGACAATAATGAAACAATGAGTAGAGAAGACATAGTTAATCACTTACCCATGAATATTGAAGAGCTATAAAACTCAGCATATGTTGAGACTCATAAGATTGAAAGATAAACCATAAACAAAACTCTAAAATTTTGTTCTCTCTATGTGTCTCTATGTAGTCTCTACTGAAACATTTCAAAAACTCCTATAAATGATCTAGTATTTTCTATTTACAGTATTTACAAACAAGTCCCTAAATTAATAAGAAACATAGGTCAACGCAAGGTACGAGTCATAGTTTCGACTCATAACTCATGTTATGAGCCGTAATCAAGCTTTTATGGTCAACCTCTTGCATCTTGGACTTTGCTGATACGAAATACCTTTAGGAATCATATTCTTGTCTACGACTTGTATTGACTTTTCATAGTCACATTTGTATCACTTGGTCAAAGTCTGATAAACACTAGAAATCACTACGAGACATCCCCTTATGACCCGTAAATAGAACTACAACTCATAATTGAGTCTTGTGTGGCTAAACATCAGTTTTACTTGAACACTGGAATCCTTCACGAGACCACCTATAGGACTCACAAACTGAGATATGAATCGTACAGGGTCTCGTATGACCATAAAAATCAGCAAAACCTACAACTTTTTCCAAAATTGTGTCAACCTGCTTTTCTAAAAAAACAAACACAAAACACATACAAATCATAAAAGTCACACTGAGAACACACAAAATACTAAGTTTTAGGCATAAAAGTGTTGTATTTTGACAGCACATCGACACCCTTAACTTGATATTATTGCTTGTCCTCAAGCAATGACTCAATCTATATAGATAATAAAGCTACACATAAAATAAACCCAATGCCATATACCGTACTCAAATCTAACTCAAGCACCCATATCAGCTTTTTCAAAATAAGATCATGTAGCTATTTAACAAACCAAAGAATATTAATTCATTTGACAACACATATATGACAAGCAAAGGGATATCAACAATCCACATTTATTGAACAAGTAAAATGTTGACAATTCAATGCAAATGCTCTCACTAGAAGGAAATCCTTTTTTAATACTCGATGAAGATTTCAAAATTTAACCATGGGACTGTGCAAGCACACTCACTCTCATAAATTACATTTATGCATTATGACCAATACCATATGCTTGCCCGTATACTCATGACCTGGACTTTTTACTAATAGGGCTGGGATCACTTTAGGACTTTATAAGCTCGTAATGTAGGCTTATGGTACTTTGGTATGACATTTTGGACAATTAGTGACTAAAGGCCAACCTTGAATAATTCTTTTCTACACTTTCACCTTACAAACTCAATGATTTATATCTTATTCTCTTTTTTTCTTCATATTCATGCTTTTCTAGGTATTTTCTTCTCACTTTCATCTTTTTCCTTATTTTCATATATCATTTTGCTTGTTCAACTCGAACTAAGGCATCTTTTTCTGCTTCTTTCACCCAGTACATGATCTTCTTTTTTTTGTTTCTATTCCACCACCTCATTTTTGCTATTTACCCCCACACTGGCCACCCTTAACTTAGGATTTTAGCCTATATCAAAGTGCACAATATCTATTCACCAAACTTAGACCACATTTGGTAGAAATCCTCAACTTAGGCTTTTTTCCTAAATCGAGGTTCATAAATCTCAAGGATATACCTAGGCCTATTTCAATGTATTTTACTAGACAAAGTTAGACTAATCAGGTGTTAACAAAGAAGTGGTACATTAACGCTCAAATATTCAAAAAAAGGGATGAATTTTTCATTTTGTTGGTCATTTTAAGAAAAAGTGAACTAATTCAAAGTATAAGGGCCTAAGATCCCTTCCTAGTCCATATAATATCCGATCTTACTTACTGTAACATGAAAGTTCTGAATCAGCACATAATACAAGAAAATAACAAAATCAGTTCAGACACACATGGCATTGGATACATAGCCAATAGAAACTCACAGATGAAGCATCATGTATGAAATTGCCCTCATTTTATCGGAACAATCATTGTCAAATCTTTAAAAAATGCATGGATGCAATATAACTACTACTCAATAATTTTGATGGGTATAAATTTTCAAAATATTTCTTAAAACATCAACAACAAGGTACATGCCATAAGTGCAACTACTATATGCTACAAATATCATCTAATACATCCTAAACATGCCGGTTCAACGAAAACTAAAAATCTACGAGGAAAAAAAACATAGGAAAGAAAACGTTAGGATCAAAATTTGGTGTAGTTATGGACTAAAAACTACTCAGACTTCACCTTAGTCCATAGCTACCTACACCCCATTGAAAAATATGTATGTTGTCCTCAATGTACAATATCAAAATCAAAAAAAAAAGCAAGGGGTGAAAAAAACATAACATATCTTGGTGAGTAAACGCCAGTCTCAGGCTGCCTCTGATCATCTCTTTCCTGTAGCGTAGTTTGTGCAACAGCTGCACTAGATGAGCCAATACCCATCAATCTATCCTTCATGTGGGCTTGTCTCTGCTTTTCTACTTCTCTAGACATCTCCAAGACTCGCCCAAGATCATCCTCTGCCTCTTCCTCATAAACTTCAGAGGTCTTCTGATGGCACACACCTCTCCTCAGTGTCGTCATCCTCAATAAGTGGCTCTTCCCATGGGAAGGCTGTGTGTGATCCTTTGAAGCAAATAAATCAAATAGAAGATCCGAAGATGTATCCTTATGAACTATAACTTGAGCCTCTAATAAAGAAGTCAAGTTAGTTTAAGCTTTGATATCTCCTCATGAATGGCTGATAAGTCTGATGGTCGGGCCTCGGGTAGCCTCTTCTACACTCGATGCTCAAAGGAGTAAATGCGGGCATCCACCACAGAAATACGCTCCTCAATAATAGAGATGGTGAAAGCCTTGTATCACACCTCCAAGTCCGCAACCATTTGTTGGGCCCATGGTTTGTGCTACTGCATGAGTCGAGACACGTGAGATTCAGTATATGATAACATCTGTACCATGTCCTGAAAATCTATAACGGATGCATGAATTATGCTCGATGTGGAAACCTGTGATGTAGAAGCGTCTAGTGCAAGAGCAGCTAAAGTTGGACCCGCTCAATATTGACTGCCTTAGGCTGCTAGGGTCTCTCTTTAGTAATAGATGCTGGAGTGGTAGTGGTGGTAGCCATTGAACCCTCCTATGATGGCTGTAGAACAAATGTATCAGGCATAGGAGGAGGTTGTATCCTCTGAGGTGCCATGGGGTTCTCAGCAGCCTTAGTAATGCTGGGATTGAGAGTATGTATGGCCTCTACCATCTGATCATGATGTTATAATATCTGCACCTGAGACACGATGTAATGTTTGTAGATCAAAATTGAGAATGGCATACAAGTGGCACTCTTGAGTACCGACTCATGAATCTCCTCCACGATAAGTTGGGTCCAATAAAAATCTTAACCAGCCAGAATGTTGGCCACCAAAATTGCTTGCTCCGATATAAGTGCATTATTTATTATCCTGGGCCGAATTTGAGATCTGAAAATTGCCCACCAAAATTTGGCAGCAAGGCTCTGGACTATGCTCAGAAATATGTCTGAAAACCCATCTCAACAACTCTATCCTTTATACTAAATCCTTTGCAATCGATGTTGTCCTAATCTACCGCAGTCTATGATAAAACTGGGCTGCCGACTCTGGAGTTGAGTACTTAGGACCACGAAGCACTCAATGGATTATCTTTTCTTAAATATTGACCCGCTGTCCTCTTAGTAGAACCTCTCTCAACGTGTTATGACCCCAAAAAGTGCCCAAAATATGCCTAAAAAATGTCCAGAATTATATTTTCTATATATCTCAAAATTCTTGCGTTATTTCAGAAATTCGACTTCATATTATGGTTCAGGGGGTCAAATTAAGGGGGAAAAAGGTCTAACCCTTATATTAGAGCGAACTATTCATATTTTTGAATTTCAAAGCTACAATTTCCAGTGACTGTTGTGCGACACTAGCGCGATGCACGCTAGATTTATTTTAGTACCAATTTTTAGTTTCGGTCAAAGATTTTTATATCTTGGGCCTAAGCTTTTCCATATGAAAAATACCTATATTTAGCCTTATTTCACCCTCATATCATCCTAGACATTCCCCAATATACACTCAAACACTTAGTCTTATATTTTTCTCAAAATTCAAGTACCAAACCCTCATCGGATCTCAAGGATCTCCTTCAAGCTTCAAGTCTCCATCTTCAATCTTCATCAAGTTCATCTCCAAAGCTAAGGTATGTGGGTTTCTTTCATGGGTTCCTTTCACCCACAATTTCCAAGCTTTGTTTTCTTAAAAATTGCATGATTTAAAGTTGATTTACTCATTTGTCTTATTTATTATGAAAATAATTGCACACTATGTTGGGGTGTATGAAATTGTGACTATTTTACTATGTTTTAGGCTATCAATCTAAGATCTAATGTGAGATTTGATGAAGGATTTTGATGTGTATTGCTTGAGGGTGTTACCAAATATCTATTAGTTCGTTTATAATTAATTTTTTTGCATGATTTCACTCTTGAATTGCATGGTTTTACACCAGCACTACACATCTTCTAAGTGTTTGATAAAATGCCTGGTTATGGTTTCTTGAGGTATTGAAGGTCTAATGCATGTCTTATGAGTTGAATGGCCATATAATGATTATATGATGATGAAATGATTATGGAAGTACTGTACGTATACGATGACTATATGATGATGATAGGAATGTTTATATGAGTTACTTTCATGAAAGAGTAGCTATGGTGTTGCAAGTAGATTGTTGGGTTTCCTTGTTTGTTGTGCTCTTGAGAAAATGAAGAAGTTCTTCCCTTGTTGTTTGAAATGTAATTTTGTCATAAGATAGTTCTATAATCTCTATCGAAAAGGCCATGCCATAAGGTAGAAAGACTAATGGTTGCTACCGAAAAGATCATATCGTAAGGTATGGACCCCCTACCGAAAAGGCCATGTCATAAGGTAGAATAAGTAATATGTCCTACCGAAAAGATCATATCGTAAGGTATGGAAACCCCATAGAAAGGCCATGTCATAAGGTAGAAATACTAGCGATTCCAACCGAAAAGATCATATTGTAAGGTGTGGACATTCTATTGAAAAGGCTAAGCCATAAGGCAGAATAAATCATGGCTCCTACCGAAAAGATTTTATCATAAAGTAGGGGACGTCTTATACTATCCATTAAAATTACTATGTTGTATGGTAGGAATATTGGTAACACTCTCCAAAAAGGTTATACCATAAGATGAGTGGGGGACATTTGGTCCATTTCATGAAGATTGGTAAGAAAGGTTTGAGTATGTATTCCATATTGAGTTACATACATTGATCATGATTTACAAGTATGTTTTGCCTTAAGCATTGTTCATGCATGCCATGTTGTTAATATATTATCTCTTGCTATGATTATGTTATCTTGATTATTGCCTATCTCTTCTTGCATTGTATCCTACGTACTTAGTACATTCCAATGTATGAACGCATACTCTATGCCTACATGATATCATCATATAGGAACCGGACCCCACTTGAGCATCTCCACCCACGTGGCTAGTACGGTTTCACTCAAGGTTGTTGGTGAGTCCTCTATTCCGGGGACGTTTCTTATGATCTCAAGCTATGTTCTAAACTATCTTTCTTTTATGTATACATCAAATATGAGGATGAGCCCAATTTTTTGTCTTGGCCCCCACTCTTATCTATGTTGTAGAGGTGTTGTTGGAAATGTTATGTATTTATGCTATGAGCCTTGACTTTCTTATTTCTTGATGTTTATGATATGGAAGTTTACCCTTAGTCCCAATTCCCCTTGTTCATGCTTATTTCTTATTGTCATTTTAATTTGTTTTCGCGACCAAGGATGTGTAATGATATGCTACGAGGCTTGCTTGGGGTTCCTTTGGGTTCCCTATTCGCCGGACACGTCTAGGCCCTAGGCTTGGGTCGTGACATAATGTCAGCTGCTTGAGAGATTTCTTCCCTTTGGGAAGGTCACGGAGAATGGTGGCTGCATAAGGTGCATAAAACTCCCGAACCAAGGTTGAGGAATAAACGTCTGAGCTTATTAGTCAACCACCTGAGCCTATGTCGTGTCATTGTGTTCTCAAGTCCTGGGACATAGCTCAATCGATTTGCAATCAGTCGGGTCTCCTCATAAATTGACCATGCAGTCTTGCTTTGTTTCATTGGCTGCAAACCCTAATTATAAATAGTCTCTATGCCCTCAGTACCCCACGTTGAGTAGGATACGGTGTTAGAGAAGATGATGGGGCAACGAAGGATTGGGAATATCCTCCATCCTATTGGTCATCCTCTGAACTAAACTTGATGCATGAAGGAGTCATCTGAGGTGAACCGTCATCACTCTCATCATCGCCTTTCTCCTAAGACTCATAAGGGCTATCATCACGAGCTTGAGTTTCCCTAGTTCTGGCAGCAGCTCTCATCTGTGGTTGAGGTGCTGCTGGTTCAGGCTGGGTATTATAATCCTCCATTGATCCACTCACTTGGGTCTACTTATTTCCTGAATGCTCCTCGTCGGTCGACTTACCAAGGAGTTGTCTCCTAAATGCTTCAATCTATGAGAGTTTCCTTTTGGTGCCATGGTAGCTGAAGAATAAACAACAAACAAAGCACCATAAGCCCCAATAATCAACAAAGACAAACAACAACATACCCCAACAATCAATAAATGAAAACAAGAAACAAAGAAACAATTACTTGGATCAAGTGCAGATAGGTGCTATGAGGCCCAGGTACGATTCATAGATGGAACTAGAGTCATACTATAGTCCAATAAACTAGCTGTGTAAAACAAAAATAAACACTGGAACCTTATATGAGACCCAATTACTACTCATAATATGGGTTACGACTTATAGATAGGTTTTGTGTAGAGTTCCAAGGAGCAAAGCATGAGTTCACGAGATCTATATTTGGCTTATAGGGGGATCTACAACTCTCAGATGCTCTCAAATAATGAGTGCACATAAATTTTAAGTCATTGTAACTTCCTACGAGAGGCAGTTATGAATCAAAGCTGCATTTATGAGTCATAAAAAACTACCATAAACCAAAAGCAATAGGTACCTAAAATACCTCAACTCATCACATGGACTTTACGAATAAGGTAAATATTAACCTATCAACATTGAAGCAAGTCATCCAAGAACTTTACATTTCAAATATATGATCCAGTCCCCAAATATCACTTTAAAACAAATTTACCCCATTGAGAAAGAATTTAGCAACCAAAACCCAATCATTTCATCCTTTCCTAACTCATTCAAACTTGTACCTATATCACCACCCGCAAACCACACATAAAACCATCTCAATCACACTCAGCATTATTTGGGAATAATTTTAAAGGCACAACAAGAGTTGATCAACCCATGATTCCAACTGCATCAAAATAACCCAAACACTATCATGCTCCTATGACACTGCAAATCAATGAACATCCACAACCTAATAACAACCATTTAATCAAACAAAGAACATGATAGCATGAGCCTCTTATCACAATATCACAAATTGATCATTCAACTTAGTGCTAAAATAATCAATTCATCTCATAGAAACCCTAGATTCTCCTTAACAATTTCAACTCAGACAGGAAGTACATGGCTTGACATCATTTCAATCACACTCATCATTCAAACCTTTAAAAAGTAGGTAAACTTGTTGTTAACTAAACCAAGCAACTTACTGAATAAGTAGATTGAAGAAAAAAATGGAGAAGAATGATGCTAAAACCCTAGTTGCCAGAATTGCTTGGTAGAAATTGAGTTGGAGTGCCAAAATATTAGTCAAAAATGGATTAGGGGAAGAGGTTGGGGCAATTTTGCGGTAATTAGGGTTAAATATGGGGTCAAAATAATTTTGATCCATATTTATACCCTACAGGGTTCACTTTTAAAATTTTAGGTACTAGGTTCGACTCATAGGGCCTGGTCTCGTAGACCACTCAACACTTCAAAAAAGTTTGAAAAAATACCTGGTTTCTATGAACCCCATTCATGACTCATAGTATTGACTATGAGCCATAAAGTTAGCTCAAAGATGGAGTGCACTTTGAACCTGCTCACTGTAACTCTCTACAAGAGAGGGCTACGAGTCATAAAATATAATATTAGTCATAATCCGTAGAGACTTCATCATATGCAATTTCTGTGGTTTTTGTCCTAAACTTGTATGCTGCTCGTAATACACACTTGTACCTTAAATGAAACAAACCCAACATAAAAAATATCCATCAAAACACAATGAAACAATTAACTCAAGATTCAAAAACTGAGAACAAACATGAAAGTAAGATGGAGCATGAAAAATGCTTGGGTTGCCTCCCAGGTAGATCCTGATTTATTGTCACGCATGACTTAGTCATATTTAAGTACTTAGAATTGCTCAACTCTTAATGAGTCCTTGTCAACAGTCTTTGTCTGTTTCATCATGCTACTCTGAATCTTATCCAATTGTGTTGAGATGAGTCCATACTGATTGTTAAGCTGCTGAGTTACTAATGAATGTTGATCAACTTTGTAATTTATCTTGATAGTGTTGAACTTGATCCCTCTCAACATCTCATCTTGCTTATTTTCCCTTTTTACCAACTGGGAGAGCATATCTTCAACTCTAGAATTTCCATCTCCTTTATGGTGATTGTGTGGTAGCATGACCCAATTGCTCTTATCACACTCTTCCTCATGTCTTACATTCTTGGTGTTGTGTCTTCCTTGACTACTTCCTGGAGTGTTTAGACCTTGTGCTTCTTTCAGAAGAATCTCCATATTTGATCTGTTTTGTTAAAGCATTTAGAAGATTTCTACATTTATATTTGCTTGCTCAGACTTCTAATCAGAAGAATACATGTGACTCATTGGTTGCTCGAGTATAGCTCTAAACAACAGGGTGGATGTCAGCCAACTTTTCCATCTATTCAGTAACTTTTGTAAACGGTTTCCCCAAGACTGACCTCCCATTAGAGCATTTGCATATGCTTGATTGTCCTGGCGTAATGCTTGGTAGAAACTCACCACTGGTATTGTATTAAAAATGCCATAGTCTGGAGCACTCAGTAAGCATCGTTTGTACTTCTGCCATGTCGAATGGAGTGAATCACTAGGGAATTGCTGGAAGCTAATGATTTGGTCCCTATGTTTAAACCTTTTGACCTAGCAAATAACCTTTCTAAGAAAGCCCTTTGCAATTCCACCCAACTAGTGATTATACCTTGTGGAAGTTGAGTCAACCACACAGTCGCATTGCCTATGGACAGAATGGGAAGACACAAAGTCACACAATAACCATAAACAGATGTTGTGTTCCCATCCATACTAACATATCTGACATAGTGCAATTGGTCATGTGGATTAGCTCATTGGAAACAGTGAACGTTGAGTTAGTCGATAAACCTTGATCTTGAAACCTTTGAATTAGCTAATTGGAATTAGTGAACGTTGAGTTAGCCGATAAAAGTGGCAACACAATAGCTCCCGGGACGTTAGCGTTGTTTTGATCCATTCGTCTTCTAATTCATTGAACCTCTATGTCAACAAAAACGAAATTAAAAATAAAATACAAGAGAACTGATAGAGTAATGCTTCAATTATACTACTAGCAAATCCACATAAAATCTCGATGTATTCCCTGACAACGATGCTATTTTTCTTTGATCAAGCTCAAGATACACCTCTTTTTGAAGTAAAAGTGATCATCAAAGTCATAAACAAAACCAAGGTTAGGGTCGAATCCCATAAGGAAAATGGGACTTTTGCAACTTGGTTCACCAATAATCAATTCAAACATCAACTAACTTAATTCTCTGAAAAAGAGGGGGGGTTGCGTTGATCGATAGAAAATTAAACTAGACTAATTAAAGTTGGGAGAAAAACAATAATAGAAAGCAACTTGGGTATTGTATTCCCCATGATTCACTAACTCAACTTCCCTGGATTTTATAATTCTCAACTAGAATATTGCATGTAGGACGGTAATTTAGGTTGTTCCAACCCTTTGGTCAAAGGTAGAGGTCGAATTTCACTATGGAACTTGGTCTATCTCTTTAGTTTGCTCAAGTAACCTTTACCAATAGTCCCAGTCAACCTTTCTTTGGTTGAGTTCGGCGGATTACACGAGAACACATTATCGAATCCTGTTAATCACTCTCTTTTCCTATTCATAACACCTTGATCAGGAAGGGAACACTAAGAGATTTCTAATGTTGGCCACCACTAGAAAACATACAAAATGAAGAGAAATGATTAATACATGAAAATACCCATTCTAAGAAATGCGAATAATTCGGATTTCCTTAGTTAGATTCTCATGGTTCCCACAACCCCAAGTTGTTAGTTTAACTACTCATATCTAAGGAAAAGAATGAAACAATGAATAGAGAAGATAGTTAATCACTTAACCAAGAAGATTGAAGAGCAAGAAAACCTAATATATGTGGAGAATCACAAGATTGAAAGTTGAATTTAATCCACAAGTGAATCTCTTCTCCAAAATGTAGTGTCCAAAGATAAACCCTAAAAGATACTCTAAAATTTCGTGCTCTCTATATGTCTCTATCTACTCTCTATTGAAAAACATCAAAAACTCCTATAAATGACTTAGTATTTTCTACTTATAATATTTACAAACGAGTCCCTAAATTAAAAAAAATGGTCAGCGCATCATACGAGTTAGAGTTACAACTCGTAACTTAGGTTTTGAGCCGTAATCAGGATTTCATGGTCAGCCTCTTGCATCTTGGACTTCACTGATATGAAACACCTTGACAAGTCGTAGTCGGGTCTACGACTCGTTTTGACTTCTCGTTGTCCACATTTGCATCTCTTTGTCCAAGTCTAATCAATACAAGAAATCACTGTGAGATATTCCCTTACAACCCGTAAATGGAACTACCACTCGTAACTGGGTCTTGTGTGGCTGAACTTCAGTTTTTATTCAACACTAGAATCCTTCATGAGATCACCTCTATGACTCTTAAATTGAGATATGACTCTTAGAGGGTCTCGTATGTCGTAAAAAAATTAGCAAAACCTACAACTTTTCCCAAAATTTTTCCAACATGCTTTTCCTATAAAAACAAACACAAAACACATAGAACCCATAAAAATTACATTGAGAACACACAATATCCTAAGTTTTACGCATCAAATGTGCTGTATTTTGACAGCACATCAATAACCTTAGAGTTCTATTTTAAATTTATTTGAGTCTAAAATTTCTAAGGATAATTGAAACGACCCCAAAAAGGTGCCCGAAAATGTGCGTCGAAAAGCTCAAAATTTTAAATTCCATACATCTCAAAATTCGTGTGTGATATCAAAAATTCAACTTCATATTCTTGTTCAAGGGCTCAAAATTAGGAAGAGAGGGATCTAACCCCAATTTAAGAGCAAACAATTAGCAATTTAAATTTTTATAATTTTTCTTATCTAGAATCGATCCGCGACTGCACCGCGATGTGTAACTGTCATGGACATATGTTAATTTGACTTAGGAGATAGGTTTGCATCGCAGACCAGATGTGGACTTATGTATTTTATTGCCAGTGATTTCTATCTCGGCCCAAGGCTTTTGGGTCTTGGGCCTAAGTCTTCCCAACTGTGTTTTTACCTACATTTAGCCTTATTTCACCCTCATATCATCCTAAACATTCTGCAATACTCACTAAAACACTTAGTCATATTTTCAGTCCCAAACCCTCATCCTAAGCTAAGGTTTTCCTTCAAGGTTCTTCTTCAAGCTTCAAGTCTCCATCTCCAATCTTCACCAAGTTCATCTACAAGCTAAGGTATGTGGGTGTCTTTCATGGGTTCCTTTCACCCATGATACCGAAGCCTCCTGTTACTCAAATTGAATGATTAAAGTTGATTGACAAACGCATCTTCATTATCATGAAATTCACCGCACACTATGTTAACGATATGTGAAATTGTGACAATTTTGCTATGTATTGAGCTATAAATCTTTGATCTATTATAAAATTTGAGGATGGGTTTTGATGTATGTTTCGTGACGGTGTTCCAAAATATTGTTTAATGATTTTACAATGGATTTTCTTGCATGATTTCATCTCTATAAAATGTCCGGTTGGGGTTTGTTGAGGAGATAAAGGTCCAAAGCATGAGATATGATATAATTGACTATATGATGATGAAATGAACTTATGTATATTATAAGTTCTATATAAAGTGTTGCATTATACCATGTCCAATCTGGGGGAACTATGAACCTGGATAACATAGATGAGGGTTTGTCCTCATCAACCTAGTGAGGGGGTTGTATCTCACTACTTAGGTGATGGGGTGGCATCATCACCAACCTAGTGAGGGGTTTGTACCTCGCCAACTAAGTGATGGGACGGCATCATCACTAACGTACCAAAGGGTTTGTACTTTGGAAATCTATCTTGGTCTCTTCTACACATATAATATCCTATATGAGCATGAGCTAATTGAGCATGTTTTATTTATGCATTGATCATACATGCCATATTGTTATATTATACCTATTGCCTATTGTAACATATTTTAACTATGATGCTTAATTTTTGTTGCATTACATCCTACATACTTTGTATATTCAAACGTACTAATGCATACTGTTGAATACATGATATCACCACGTAGTGACCCGTTCTCAAGTTAATTATCCTCCTCCTCCACATAGCTAGTTCAATACTACTCAAGCTTGTGGTGATTCCTCCACTTCAGGGACCTTATTCTATATTGTTCTTGTTATGTATTGAGACATTGTTCTTTATTATCTATTGTTTCTATAAGGCTAAGACCAATTACTTTGTCTTGGCCCCACTCTTTTCTATGTATTAGAGAAGTTTGTTGCATATGTTATGTATCTATGCTAAGAACCTTGACACTATTGTTCTTGATGACTATGGTATAAAAGTGCTTTCCCTTTGCCCCGATTGTCCAACTTTATTATCTTTTAATGATTCTTTTATTTCTTTCACGACCAAGGATATGTAATGATGTTATAAGAGGCTATCATGGGGTCCTATTGGGTTCCCCTTGCGCTTTGTCACGATTAGGCCCTAAGATTTAGATCCTTGGAGTTCAATACACCGCTTCGATTAGAGTCCTATTCATGGTTGTAATGAACATCATGACTATGTATATAAGGCTTTGATACCATGTAGGGCAGCCAGGAGCCAAAGCGGGAGTTAGACGAGCACCACGGATAGGACAGGCAGGACCAAGACCCCGGCGGCTCGGACAGGTTATAGGCGGTACGGGACCATATGCCATGCATGATCACCTGAGGCACCACTACCACAATGTTTTCAGCATTCACATCTATAATAGGAGGCATGCAATCCCAAGTCGTTGGGTTTCTGAGAACAATAGCGACCTTACCGACCAAGCAGTAAACCACTCGGTAGATTTTTTGACTTTTTTGGGCTTCCCACACGGGCTTTGAGCAGATCTCCCTAGCCTATAATGCCTTTTCAACTTAGGCCTTATTAAGTCTCCTTCTGGCTGCTAGTTTACCTCTCTTGGTTCTATTTCCAGATGCTATTGTACGCACAACTAGCAACGTAAGGGCAAACATAAACTGTTGTAGTAGTGCCTAGTTGATATTGTGTAACCTACTGAGTCATTGGTTTTCTGATGAGCATAGCTCACTAGAGTGTCACCTTAGACCCCTCCCAGCTCCTCTCAGACAATGGGACCAAACAACCCATCTCCCTCCCCCAAAAAGAAGAACAAAAGAATGTTTAGCCAAGAATCATATTTTTCAGACAGAAAGTGTATTTACAAAAGTGTGGTAACTTTGAGAGAATTTTCTAATGATATTTCCCTCATACTCTAGACTCTAGACTAAGGACTTTTCTATGATTTGTGTTGGGTCTAGGATGAACTTATGATATGTCCTTAGCTTAAGACTTTGCCTTCCTTTTCTAGGAGAAGGTTCGCCTTACAAACCGACTCTAAAATAAAAACAAATCACTTGGCACACCATTTTAGGAATGGATGGTCCCTACCTTATTCCAAAAAGAGTAAACCTATCCAAAAATAGTAAGTCTTATGAACAAAAACTATCTTTATCTAATTTATTCAAACCGGGCCCCACCTAACATGTGAACAGAGCCTACTAAAACAAAACACAAAAATAAAAGCATGATGTTGGCTTGTGACAACATATGCAAGCTGGTGAGTCAACAACTTGTAGGTGGCTGCAAGCAGGTGGGTAAGCTACTGGTATTACACTTGGTGATGAAGGATTGTGGTTGGCTTACGAACAAAGTTTGTGGTATTCTTAGTGGCAAAGGATTGCGGCTCACTTAGGGAAAAAGTGTGTCGTTTTCTTGGTGACAAATGTTGAGGGATAACTTGGGAACAAAGTTTGGATAAGCTTTGTGACAAAGTATTAGGGCTAACTTGGTGAGGAAGCTCTAGGGTAAACTTGGTAAATAAGTTGAGGTAATTTTGGTGGGTAATTTGGGTAGGTGGTAATTTTTGGTGGAGATGGTAATTTTGGTATGGTAAAACTTGCATATGTCATCGGATAGCATCAGACTATGCAGAGGTTGAAAGTGTCACCAGCAGGCACGAGTATCCCTCTTCCATCCACCAATCGACGCTGTGTTTCTTCCCGCTCAGCTCTCTGTTCTCAAGGCCTCTTTTGAGTGATCTGATGAAGTATCTGTTCATGCTCAATAGTCCTTCAACATTGTGATCCCATTTTTGTGGAGAAGTATTTGTATTGTCTAGTAGCTTAACGGACCTCTCCAAGTGAGGGTGGTCATCGGTGTAGTTCCATCGTGTTCCTTCTTTAGGACATATCTCCTTTGAGATGCATCTATTCTATTGGAAGATGATTCCTTGTGCTTCATGGTACTCGTCTTCTAAGGATAACATAAAGACTGGAAATTTGAAACACAGGAAAATTTCTAGTCGGGCCTGGACATGTTTTGATTATCTTCACTGACCTGTGCAACAAGAAAATCTTGGCCTCATAGGAATCTCTAAAATAATGCACCGATCATCATATTGGTCGAAACTAAAGTAAGAACTTCTGCAAGGGTGGTGTTATTGTGTCGAAATCCCTTAACAAGTTGCACTTGATCTATATAAGGACATATAATTGGTGACATAAGTACCAAAACAGTCATAGGAGTTCCTAAGGGAAATCATCTTCCACAAGAATAAATACATGGTAGAATGGGTACTCCAGGTGGACTCCGAAAGGTTTGAGGATGAATCCTCTATATTTCCTTAACAGTTGGAGTTCGTAGAATGTCCTTCTTTCCACCATGATTGATGGATCAAAGGGATCCCAGAAGCAGGTGTACAATTCCAGTAGGTAATCCGCCATTCATCTAGAGGTGTTGGTGGTCATCTAATCATCAAGATGGACATGGTGTTTTCAGCCTTAGTGTCTTCATTGGAGAGGTAGAATTATTTGGAGGCAGTGGTGTATGACTTGAACTATTTCCTGAAAGCTATTCCTCGAGTTTTGATCTCAAGGCGATCCTTAAGTTGTCTTTAGACATCAAACCCAATGATGAGATCTCTTCCAAGAACTTCTGAACCAAGGATCTTGGTCCTGAATTGTAGGCCTGGGAAGAACTCAACCACGATCAGGTGCTTGGTGATCAGCTTAGTCATCAGGATATCTCTTGATGGAGAACTGAAGCTTTGGAAATGAGAAATCTAGTGATCCTCGGGTAAAACAGCTGGGTTGAGGATGGATAATGTTGCCCCTGTATCCATAAGTACGATTACATGCACCGGCTTATCCCATTTGGATGAGAAGATAGACAACTGAACGTGAAGGGTGTCAAATTCGTCGTTCTTTCCTTGTTTAGATATCTGGTGGATGTTGTGGCCGGATGCATCAATGGTGTTGCCACCCTTCTCTACTGCTTCATAAACTTCTAGGTATGAAGAGTGTTTCACCCTTTGGTTCATCCTCCATGGAGAAGATAGACTCTAAGTCGTCATCTCTACTGAGATAGATGCCTGTGTGGTCAGCTATTTCATCAAACATTTGGAGGGTTTTGACTAATTTTCTAGACTGTGGGCAACGTTGGGCAAATTATCCAGGTTTTCTGCAAAGGAAGCACCGATTTCTTTTATCATGGTTGCTTAGACTTCTTCTATTAAAGTATCTGGTACGCCAGCTCATCCTTCACCTTGCGTTTGGAGGTCTGGGCAACTTTAACCTCCTGTACTATCTGTGTCTTCTTCGGCAGCTTGAGCACACATAGTCGGACTTGGTGACTAAGTGACTACTACTGCATGCCCTGTCATGTGTCGGATTGCTCTGGACAATCTGTTTCAGGACAGATCTCTTAGAGTAAATGTTTTCTAGTGCTTGGAAGATCGCCTTCCTAATGTAGCGGATGTACGGGGCAGTTATGGTTTTGAATTTTTCTTCGATGATCATCATGGCATGCCCTACTAGCATCTTAGGTAAGACATGAATGCTACTTCAAACTAGGGTCTCCTCCCTTACTATAAGTAGATTCTTGCCATCTTCTGAAATTAGATATATATGACATTTTTGTCAAACGACATGCATTTAACCTCGAAGAGTTGTCTTTGTAGCTTCTCTCTTTGTTGGTCGGTATCTCCACAAAAGATTTCGATGAGGATATTCCGGATGCCTCTGAAATCTTGAGATATGAGGAAGTAGTTGCGATCTGGCAATCCAAGTGCATTCCACCAATCGCTAAGAATGCCAGAGAACCATAAAGTGAACTTTGACAGGATCATGTAATTTTCACGCTCGGCCAAATTCTTGATGATGATGCAGGTGTAGAAGTCTTTGATTCTTTGAGGCCACTGTGATACTTTGACATCGTCGAGGGTTAAAGTGTGAAAGTTGATTCCGAATTTCTTTGGAGATGTGGTCGCTGGTTCTGGCCTTTGTTCTGGGATAGGATCCTTTGTCATGCCATCCTCATCGACGTTTACTTCAGAGACTTCAGTTTCTTTGTACTAGTTCATGAAGAGTGAGGGAGAGTCCTCCTCATCTGATGATAGCGTTGATTTTGTAGTGTCTTCCATATATTCCTGGGAATCAGTTGATGGGGAATCCTCACTATCCTGGATGTATCCTTCTAATGAATAATTATCCTCAGTGGAGAACTCTGAGGTGATGGTTTCAAGTTGTTTATTTCATTGGATATCAGGATGGAACTTTAGATTCTGAGGTGGTTTCATCCTGTTGGTCATTGTATCCGAAGTGTTCATTGATTGCCCTGAGGTAATCATCAGTTGGACTGTCCTCTTTCAAGGCGAAAATCTCTGGAACCTCCTGATCAAATTTGATCGGTTAAGGTTCGGGGAAGCCATGATTTTTGGGCTGCCAGTCCTCTTCATTGACGGATTTGATCATATCATACCATGTTTTATCTTCATCTGTTTGTTTGGGAGATAATACTTTGTAGTCGTCAAAATTTAGATTGGGAAAGACTGGGTCTTTCCTGCAGTTGCAGTATATGCATCTTGAGGTGGTGTTCTTCTTTTTGCGAGTGTTGCATCTTGTAATCATCATGGTTCCTGGGTCAATAGCTTTCTTTCTTTCCGGCTTTGATTGTGTTTCTTCGACCAGCTTTTGGGCTGCTGCTGCGGTATCCTTTCTCTCCCGTACGAACTTAGCTATATCAAACTCTGGTTAGTCCTTTTGTTGGGAATCTTGAGGTATACTAGAGAAAAACTTATTCATGAAGCTCTCCTGCTTCAGTGGAGGAAGGATGTGAGCATGTAGGAAATAAGGTAGGGATAGTTGGAGAAGTTGATGTCCTCCTTGGCTCGGAACTACCATATTTCAGGCTCTAGATCTGCTCCTTGAGGGCAGCTATCTCATTTTTTTATTGTTCGAAGAAGTGAGATAGTGACGTTCCTTGCGGACATAGATTGAACTATATCGTTTTCTATCTGTGGTCCAGTGCTCGAATAAGTTCGGCCTGACGGTTGGGAGTCTCTACCATTTTTTCCATCAAGTGCATCATTGTTTGCGTCTTGCTTTAAGACTGGACGATGTACTTGATAGAATTACTAATGCTGGGCAATGCCTTATTCGGGACCATTGTATTCTCTGATTGCCAGTTGAGGGATGCCTTTATGTTGCCTTGTGGCATATGTTCTCCCATTGGTAGGATAACTTTCTTGTATGGTATTTAGGAGAGTAGCTCAGGTTATCCTTATCAAAAGGTTATTACGGGGGGAAATTATATGAGGTGCTAGAGCCTTTGGGGTGATAGCATAAACAGTGGAGGTGAAGGCTCGTTTATGGAGGTAGGATTTGATAGAGATGATGACTTTTGAAGGTCTCTAGGTTTATATGTAACAGTGAAAGGAGGTTCGTTCTAGTAATCCTTATCCATTATTATCTCATCATCCTGGCACTCCTGGCAGTCGCAGTCGATGTTTGATGGTATGTGGCGTATGTGGCCCGTGAAGGGACAGCATGACCAGTGGACACATTGACCATCCATATCAAACTGCTCAATCCAATTGTTAAACTGGTAGGTACCAAACTCAGACGCAAGCTTTGGATCTGCAAGTTCTAGGTTATCATCCAAGGGTTGGTATGTATTTATGGAGAAGGCAGTTTTGTGGATCTTTTTGAGGTGAGAGTGGTCAAAGCTTATGGAGACTATTCCATTTAATTTTTTGTTAAAAGTAAGCTTAGTTGACTGGAGAGGTTGAGGGGGATTTCTCAATTTCTCGTAGTTGGTGACCCATAAGGTAGGGAGAATGTTGGCAAGCTCCTCCTGATTGATTTTTCTAGGGATCTGGGTACACAAAGTTGTTCTGTTGGTGGTATTTATTTTGAGGAAGAGAGCATCTTGGCCACCAACGAGTGATATGTCCATGTCATGGTTCTGAACTCGCCAAGCTAGCTGGAAATGTAGAGCTTCCTAGATAACATCTCTAGCTTGTGGAGCTCTGAGTATTTGGATGCGGATCTTTAACACCTCTGTGAGGTATGGATCATGCAGGGACATGTTGAAGTTGAGATAGATTGCAACGACCACAGTCCTGCCATTGAGGGTGATCTCAGAGGTTCCCAAATTTGCATTTTTGTACTCGTTGTATTGAGTATCCCAGAGGGAATGATGCGCCACTATGCGCGGGCCTTTTATTTCGTGATATGTCAATGCAACTCTGACGGCACTAAATTGGATATGGATGAACCCCAATCTTTTCCACTGGCGTGGAAATTCCTATGGCATCTACAGTGTGATGAACTATTCTTCTTGGGTCGCAAGAATAGGGTACTGGTCAAGTTTTGGGGAAACAACATATTCTTTTACTCCTGCGGGTTTAGGTTGAATTAGGGAGCATATTTGCAACCAAGGATTATAGGTCTTTTTGGCAAAGGCAGAGTATGGGTTCAGTAGAGGTAGATATGTAGAGGATATTTTCTTTTCTGGGGGTAACACATCTAATTCATGGAGATACTCATATTTGCAAGAGAGAGCTTTGCTCCGGGTGGGAGTCTTCTCTAACTTGGCAAAGGACTTACAAAAACTCGACATTGAAGGTAAAGACATAGATTCATAGGAACAAGACGAAGACGGTAAAGACTCTGAAATAGACATATTTTTGGATTTTTGGACTACAAAGACACACACTATTTGTTCTAAGGATCTATGGACTAACTCAATATTTGTTCTAAAGCTCTAATGAAAAGACTCAAAATTGTATAAGTAAAGACTGTACAAAGATTTATGGCTAAAGACTCAAAGTAAACACAAAGACTTAAGTAAACACACAAATGAAAGTATATGATGGAATAACTAAAGTTGCCGATGTAACACAAGAGATAAACCTTATGAAGACCTCGTTCCTCCCTCTGGGGCGACGGAGAAGGGTATGGCTCTCATACTATGTAGGGCGGCAAAGAGCCAGAGTGGGGGTTATGAAAGCACCTCAGACAGGACCAACAGGACTGGGACCCCAGCGGCTCGTACAGGTTACATACGGTATGGGACCATATGCCATGCAAGATCACTTGAGGCTCCGCTACCACAACATTATCAGCGTTCACTTCCATAATAGGTGGCATGCCATCCCAAGTCTACTAGGTTTCTGAGCACAATAGTAACCTTACCTACCAAGCAGTGAACCACATGGTAGCTTTTTTGACTTTTCTGCGCTTTCCACATAGGCTTTGAGTGGCTCTCCCTGGCCTATAGCTCCCTTTCAACTTAGCCCTCCTCAAGTCTCCTTTTGGTCGTACCGGTTTACCTCACTTGGTACTATTTCTAAATTCCACTATATGCACAACTAGCGGTGTAAGTGCAAACATTAACTGTTGTAGTAGTGCCTAGTTGATATTGAGTAACCTACTAAGTCATCGGTTTCCCAGCGAGCAGAGCTTGACGGAGTGTCACCTTAGAACCCTTCCTATTCCTTTCAGACTACAGGATGGAACAACCCATCGCCCCCCCAACCTGGAGAAGAACAAGATAAAGTTTAGCCGAAAATCATATTATTCAGACAGAAAGTGTATTTTAAAAAGTATCGCAACTTTGAGAAAATTTCCTAAGGATATTTCTTTCAGACTCTAGACTCTATACTAAGGACTTGCATAACACAAGAACTACAATAAAAGAGTATGGAGAGTTTTTCCCCTAACGATTATTCTTTTCTATGCTAGTTCATGCCAAACATTAGAGAAAGAAGGGCCCAAACTCCCGAGGAGAATGCTCTAACTATGCTTTCCCATGTTGTGGCCAACCAAGCCAATCAAGAGGCCCAAGGCCCTCATGCTACTTCCCCAGGAGCTAGGGTAAGAGACATCATTAGGATGAATCCTTCAGTGTTCTATGGGTCAAACGTGTATGAAGATCCACAATAGTTCATTGATGAGGTCTAAAAAATCTTGAATATCATGAAAATATTGGGCCAAATGAAAAGGCAGAGTTGGTGCCATATCAACTCAAAGGGGTAGCCGAAATATTGTATGAACAATAGAAGGGTGAGATTTTGAATTGGTAATGTACTGCTCCAGGAGGAGTTCAAATTGGATTTCCTTAATCAATTTTTCCCTCTTGAGCTTAGGGAAGCTATGTTGGTAGAGTTTATGAACTTGAAGCGAGGTACTATGAGTGTGAGGAAGTATTCCCTCAAGTTCAATCAAGTTTCAAAGTACGCTCCTCACTTGGTGGTTGATCCTAGATCTAGGATGAATAAGTTCGTGATGGGGGTCTCTGACATGGTAAGTGAAGAATGCCAGTCCTCCATGCTAATTAGTGACATTGACTTGTCTCGATTGATAACCTATGCTGAGCAAGTGAAGTAGGAGAAATTAAGGAAGAAAAGTGGGCATGAGGCCAAGAAGGCCCGATTTGAGGGTAAATTCCAAAAGGGTCCTAGATTTTATCAAGGCCAAGTGCCTTCTAAGGCTACTAATAGGGAGGTTTTCCAATGACCTCCTTAGGCCTCAAGTGTTTGTGTTGTGGCTCCTATTAATGTGTGTCCTACATGTGGGAAGAGACATAGGGGTCCGTGTTTAAAGGGTTCTAATGCATGCTTTGATTTTAGGAAGCTTGATCACAAAAGGATGGATTGTCTAAGAAACTATGGCAAGGGATGGGGTACAAATGTGGTTCTATTGGGCAGAGGTGGTCCTCAAGATGGTGCCCCGAGGCACAATCGGTTTTATGCTCTACATGGGAGGCAAGGGGTTGGTGAGGTTCTCGATGTTGTTATCGGTATGTTGAAAATCTTTGACTTTGATTTATATTCTTTGATTGATCTGGGTGCCACTCTTTCCTTTATTAGCCCTTTTGTTGATATAAAGTTCCACGTTGCCCCCAAGTTGTTACATGAGTCATATGAAGTGTCTACTCCCATTGGTACGTCTATTATTGTTAGGAAAGTTTATAGAAGTTGTCCTATTTGCATTTTACATAAGTTGTTGCCTTGTGATATTGTTGAATAAGACATGGTATATTTTAATGTCATTCTTGGGATTGATTGGTTGCATTCCTACTATGCTTATATTGATTGTAGAACCCGTAAGGTCAAGTTTCAATTCTCTGACGAACCCATCCTTGAGTAGGAAAGTCAAGATGTGGTGGTCAAGGTTAGATTCACTTCTTGCATTAAAGCCCGTAGGTTGATCTCTATAGGGTGTCTTTCACACCTAGTGAGGGTTAAAGATGTGTAGTCCAAAGTCCCTTCCATAGAGTCGGTTCCGATTGTAAATAAGTTTCTTGATGTCTTCCAAAATGACCTTCCAGTGTTCCTCCCAAAAGGAAAATATATTTTGGTATAGACCTCCTCCCCGATACTCAACCTATCTCTATTCCCCCTTACCGTAGAAGGAGTTGAAGGAACAATTGAAAGATTTGTTAGAGAAGGGGTTTATTAGGCCTAGCCAATCACCTTGGGGTGCTCTAGTATTGTTTGTGAAGAAGAAGGATGGGTCACTTAGGATGTGCATTGACTACCGGCAACTCAATAGGGTCACTATGAAGAATAGGTATCCTCTTCCAAGAATTGATGATTTGTTTGACAAATTGCAAGGGGCTAGATATGGGAATTATGAGTTTGTTGTGATGTCATTTGGGTTGACCAATGCACCGACCATCTTCACGGATCTAATGAATAGGGTCTTCAAATCTTACCTTAATTCCTTTATTGTTGTCTTCATTGATGATATATTGATCTATTCACATAGTAGGGATGAGCATATGGGACATTTGAGGGTTGTGTTGCAAACATTCAGGGAGGAGAAATTGTATGCCAAATATGACAAGTGTGAATTTTTGTTGAATGAGGTTGCATTGTTGTGTCATGTGGTGTCGGGGATTGGTATAAAAGAAGATCTTAAGAAAATCGATGTGATTAGAAATTAGCCTAGACCATTGACCCCGTCAAAATATTAGGAGCTTCTTGGGCCTAGCGGGTTATTATAGAAGGTTATGAATGGGTTCTCTTCCCTTGCTTCTCCTATGATAAAATTGATTCAAAAAAGGTTAAGTTTGCGTGGACCAATAAGTATAAGAGGAGCTTCCAAACATTGAAACACAAGCTCATGTCTGCTCTTATATTGTCACTACCGAATGGGCTTGAGGGATTTGTGGTGTATTGTGATGCTCCGCGTTTGGGTTATGTGTTGATGCAAAATGGTAAGGTCATAGCTTATGATTCTAGACAACTCAAGGTATATGAAAGGAACTACCCTACCCATGATCTAGCTTATGTTTACCAATCATAAGAGCCTCCAATATGTCTTCACTCGAAAAGATCTCAACTTGAGGCAAAGGAGATGGTTAGAACTTCTAAAAGACTATGATATGAGTGTGCACTATTATCCGGGTAAGGAAAATGTGGTGGTGTATGCATTGAGTAGGGTGTCTATGGGTAGTCTAGCACATATTGAAGGTGGTGATAAGTAGATGTCTTGGGAGGTTCATCGATTGGCTAGAATAGGAGTTAGGTTAGAAGAGGTTGGTGATGATGGTGTTGTTGTTAATAGGTTTGTCTTAATTGGTTGATGAGGTGATAGAAAAACAAGATCTTGACTCCTCCTTGCTTAAATTAAAGGCCTTGGTGAAAGATGGCAAAGTAGAGGTTTTCTCCCAAGGGGGAGATGGTGCCCTTAGGTACCAAGGTAGGTTATGTGTGCCTTGTGTTGATGATTTGAGGTAGAAGATCGTTGATCAGTCCCACAGTCTTCTTATTCTATCAACCCCGGGTCCACCAAAATGTATAGAGATTTGAGGGAGGTGTATTACTAGGGAGCCATGAAGAGGGACATTGCCAAATTCATTTCTAGTTGCCTTGTTGTCAACAATTCAAAGCCGAATATCAAAAGCCGGGTGGCCTAACCCAATACATAGAGATCCCCACTTGGATGTAGGAGGTGATTAATATGGATTTTGTGGTTAGGTTTCCCACTACTAGAAAATGTTTTGATTCCATTTGGGTGGTGGTTGATAGGATGACGAAATCGGCCCACTTTCTACCAGCTAGGACCATATATGGGGATGAAGAGTATGCAAGGTTGTACTTCTATGAGTTAGTGAGGTTACATGGGGTTCCTTTATCTATCCTATCGGATCATAGTTCACAATTCACTTCACACTTTTGGAAAACCTTTTTCAAATGAGTCTTGGTACAAACGTTCACCTTGGTACGACTTTCCACCCTCAAACGGATGGCCAAGATGAAAGGACAATTCAAACCATTGAAGATATACTTAGGGCATGTTTATTGGAGTTGAGTGGTAGTTGGGATGACCAACTTCCTTTGATTGAGTTTGCATACAACAATAGCTATTACTCTAGCATCGGTATGACTCCTTTTGAGCTCTCTATGGGAGACATTGTAGATCACTTGTTGGTTGGTTTGAGGTTAGAGAGGTTGCTTTATTGCGACCAGCTCTGGTTATGGAGCCTCTTGAGAAGGTTAGGATAATTAGGGAAAGATTGAAGACAATCCAAATTCGTCAAACGTCCAATGTCAATGTGAGAAGGAAAGACCCTGAATTCAAAGTGGGTGATTGGGTTTATTTGAAAGTTTCTCCAATGAAGGTAGTCCATTTTGGTAAAAAAAGAAAGTTGACTCCATGATATGTTGGTCCTTATGAGGTCTTGAAGAGGGTTGGCAAGGTAGCTTATGACTTGAAGTTGCCTAGTGAAATGAATTTGGTCCATCCGGTGTTCCTTTTCTCTATGTTGAGAAAATGTGTTGGTGATCCTAGTGCTCTTGTGCCTATTATCGTTGTAGGTGTTGTTGAGGATAATTTGACTTATAAAGGAGACTCCATTTCATATTTATGATAGGCAAGTGAAGTGGTTGAGGAACAAGGAGGTGGCATTTGTTAAGGTCCTTTAGAGGAACTTACAAGTTGAGAGTGCTACATGGGAAACCGAGGTGAACATGCAAAAGCGGTATCCTATCTCTTCCACTCCACTCAAGCATAGGGTACCAATCCTAAGTCCCCTATATGATTTCAAGTCTTATATATCAGCCCTTATGTCATTCACATGCATTCATGTTTAAGTTGATAAATCTATAATGATTTTATACTTATGTTGAAATTTTGAAAATCAAGTTTAAATGTAATGTTGCATTCTTGTTAGGGTTGATTTGTTCTTGATTACTCTTGTCTTGTAAGTCTCTTTTACATTCGGAGACGAATGTTCCCAAGGAGAAGATATTGAAATGAACCCAAAAAGGTGCTCGAAAATGTTCCTTGAAATACCTGGAATTTCAAATTCCATATATCTCGAAATCCATATGTGATATAAAAAATTCAACTTCATATTCTTGTTCAGGGGGTCCAAATTAGGGGGGAAAGGGTCTAACCTCGATTTAAGAGCGAAGGATTAGCAATTTCAATTTACATAATTTTTCTAATATAGAATCTATCTGTGGCTGCACTGCGACGTGCAACTATCGTGGACATATTTTAATTTGACCTCCACGATATGTCCACATAGCGGACCAGATGCGGGCTATGTATTTTGTCGCCAGTGATTTCTATCTCAGTCCGAGGCTTTTGGGTCATGGGCCTAAGTGTTCCCAACCATATATTTACCTATACTTAGCCTTATTTCACCCTTATATCATCCAAAACATTCCCCAATACTCACTAAAACACTTAGCTATATTTTCACTCCCAAATTCAAGTCCTAAACCCTCATCTTAAGCTAAGGTTTTGCTTGAAGGTTCTTCTTCAATCTTCAAGTCACCATCTCCAATCTTCACCAAGTTCATCTCTAAGCTATGGTGTGTGGGTTTGTTTCATGGGTTCCTTTCACCTGTGATACTCAAGCCTCCTTTTACTCAAATTGCATGACTAAAGTTGATTTATAAATGGGTCTTGCTTATAATTAAATTCACTGCATACTATGTTAAAGCTATGTGATATTGTGACTGCTTTACTATGTATTGAGCTATAAATCTTTGATCTATTGTAAGATTTGAGGAGAGATGTTGACATATATTCCTTGAGGGTGTAGCAAGGTGTTGATTGATGGTTTTACAATGGATTTTCTTGCATGATTTCATCTTTATATTTCATGGTCTTATACTAGCATTACCAACCCTCTAAGTATTTGATAAAATATATGGATGTGGTTTCTTGAGGA
>JAABOM020073644.1:0-35343 GCA_011800125.2 Solanum clarkiae | reverse complement strand
ATATATATGATATTAATTCTATATAGTGTTGGGAATGACAAAGGCTAGCTTAGGGGGTTGTAGGCCGAGGTAACGAATCGAAGGGTTGGTACCTTGGTCACCTAGCTTGGGGGGAGTGGTGGTAGACCCGAGTAACCTTGTTTGGGGTTGGTACCCATCAACCTTGAATGGGGGGGGGTTTGTACTCCATCAACCTCAGTGGGGGGTTTGTATTCCATCAACCTCATGAAGGGGTTCGTACCTAATGCACCGATCTAAGGGTGTGGCAGGCCTTGAATTGCACTATAATGGTCACTCCTTACTCACGTATTATGATCTATATAAGCATGGTTTTGCTTCAAGCATTATTTATACATGCCATATTGTTACTATGCTATTCATTGCTTTTAATTATGCATTTTGACTATGTTGCTCATCGCTTGTTGCATTGCATTCTACATACTTAGTACATTCAAATGTACTAATGCATACTTTATGCCTACATGATGTCACCATGTAGGAACTGGTGTACCGCTGGATTATCCTCCTCCATGTGTCTAGTACAACTTCTTTCAAGCTTGTTGGTGAATCCTCCATTCCGAGGATGTTGCTTATGGTCTATTGTTATGAATTAAAACTCTCTCTCTTTGACTTATGTATTGACTATGAGGGTAAGCCCTGTTGCTTTGTCTTGGCCCCCGCTCTTATTATGTTGTAGAGGTGTTGTTGGACATGTTATGTGCCTATGCTATTAGCTTGACTATATTAACTCTTGATGTTATGATATGGAAGTTTATCCTTAGTCCCAATTTCCCCTTGTTTACATTTATCTCTTATTGTCATTCTAATTTCTTCCGCGACCAAAGATGTGTAATGATATGCTATGAGGCTTGTTTGGGGATTCCTTCGGGTTCCCCATTTACCGGTCACGTCTAGGATCTAGGCTTGGGTCATGACAAAGGCGGTATCAGAGCACTGGGTTATTAGATCCTCGGAGTCCAACACATCGCGTTGATTAGAGCCTTATTCATGGTTGTGTTGTGCACCATAACTATGAGTAGGAGGTTATGAGACGTTTTAGGAAATATTTTCCTTCTTTATATTCTAAGTCGTGCTATAGAGTTAAGGTAAGCTTTCCCCCCTAATGATTGCTCTTTATTATGCTAGATCATATCTAATACGAGTGGAAGACGAGCCCACACACCTAAGGAGAAACTGGCCAATGGAGAGCTTAGGGATTCTCTCACCTTGCTTGCACAAGTGGTGAATAATCTAGCCAATCAAGGGACCTAAGCCCCTCATGCTCCTACACTGGCCTCTCGGGTAAGAGACTTCATGAGAATGAATCCCCCGAAATTTGATGGGCCAAAGGTGAGTGAGGACCCCCAATAGTTAATTGAGGAGGTCTAGAAAATTTTGTCCATCATGGGTGTGAGGTCAGAGGATAAGGCAGAGTTAGCAGCCTACTAAATCAACGGGATAGCACAAATATGGTACAACCAATCGAAGGAAGAGAAGGGAGTTTGTTATGTGGTGCTTTGGGAGGAGATCAAGGTGACCTTCCTTAATCAATTCTTTCCCCTTGAACTTAGGGAACCTAAGCTGGTGAAATTTATGAATTTGAGACAAGGGTCCATGAGTGTGAGGGAGTATGCCCTCAAGTTCATCCATCTTTCAAAGTTTGCTCCTCACTTGATTGCCGACTTGAGGTCGAGAATGAACAAATTTGTTATGGGTGTCTCCAACTTGGTTCGTGAGGCATGTCGGTCCGCCATGTTGATAGTGACATGGACTTGTCACATTTAATGACCTTTGCCGAACAAATGAAAGAGGAGAAATTGAGGAAGAAAAAGGGACTTGAGGCCAAGAGGATCCGTTTTGAGGGTGAGTTCCAAAGGAGTGGCCGGTTCCATCACGGCCAAAGGCCTACTCATGCATTCGATAAGAGGGTTGCAAATGATATTCAAAGGGCCCAAGGTGTAAGGGGTGTGGCTCCTATCGATGTGTGTCCAAAGTGTGGTAAGGGTCATGGTGGCCTGTGTTTGAGGAATGCCAGTGCTTTTTATGGTTTTGGGGAGATGGGGCATAAGGCGATAGATTACCCTCGAAACCGCAACAAGGGAAAGGAGGTTTGTCCATAAGATGCTAATGCAGTCCCATTGGGGAGAGCTGGCTGACAAGATGGTGCCCCAAGGCACAACTGGTTCTGTGCTTTGCATGGGAGACAAGGGGAAATTGGAACTAAGGATAAACTTCCATATCATAACATCAAGAGTCAATAGAGTCAAGCTCATAGCATAGGTACATAACATGTCCAACAACACCTATACTACATAACAAGAGCAAGGGCCAAGAAAAAGCAGTCGAGCTTACCCTCATAGTCAATACATAAGTCAAAGAGAGAGAATCTTAATTCATAGCAATAGACCATAAGTAACGTCCTCAGAATGGAGGACTAACGAACAAGCTTGATAGAAGTTGTACTAGACACATGGAGGAGGATAATCTAGCGGTACACCAGTTCCTACATGGTAACATCATGTAGGCATAGAGTATGCATTAGTACGTTTAAATATACTAAGTATATGGGATGCAATTCAATAATAGATAGGCTTCACAATCAAAATGCATACAATAAACAATAGGCATAGTACAGGAAAATGGCATGTATGTTGAATGCATAAGTAAAACATTCTTAGATAACTCATGCTCATATAGGATATCATATGTGTAGAAGAGACCAAACTAAATTTCCAAAGTACGAATCTCTTGGTTGGTTAATGATGTTGTCACCCGTTCACTTAGGTGGAGGAGTACTAACCCTCATATAGGTTGGTGATAATTCCATCCCATCACCTAGGTGGATGAGTACTAGCCCTCATCTATGTTGGTGAAAATGCCGCCCATCACCAAGGTGGAGAAGCACAAACCCTTCACTAGGTTGATGAGTACTAACCCCCATCTAGGTTAGTGATGATACCGACCAATCACTAGGTGGATGAGTACTAACCCTCATCTAGGTTGGTGATAATGCCGCCCCATCACCAAGGTGAAGAAGTACAAACCCTTCACTAGGTTATCCGGGTGCTTAGGCCTCTCGGATTGGGCATGGTCGAGTTATACACTTTATATAGGATTCATCATATAGTCTAATACAACACTTTATATAAGGTTTATTATATACGTAAGCTTATTTCATTATTATATAGTCAATCATATCATATCTCATGATTTGGACCTTCAATTCCACAAGAAACCCTAACCGGACATTTTATCAAACACTTGGGGGATATGGAGGTAAAAGACCATGAAATTTAGAGATAAAATCATGCAAGAAAATCTATAGTAAAACCATCAATCAACACCTTGCAACACCCCCAAGACATTTATATCAAAATCCCTCATCAAGTCCAATATTAGATCCAAGATTTAGAACCCAAAACATACTAAAACAACCATACTTTCATGAACTAAAATAATTGTGCAGTAAATTTCTCAATATACAAGACCCAGATGTAAAATCAACTTTTAATCATGCAATATCAGTAAAAAGGAAGCTTAGGCACCATGGGTGAAAGGACCCAATGGTTCAAAACCATATACTTTGACTTTGGAGAACCCTTGAAGAAGAATGGAAATGGAGACTTGAAGCTTGAATGAGATCCTTGATGAAATCCTTAAGATTAGTCTTGAGTTTGGGACTTGAATTTAGGGTGAAATATGAGTCTAAATGTTTGAGTGAGTATTGGGGAATGTTTAGGATGATAATAGGGTGAAATAAGGCTAAGTATATGTATTTTCAAGTGTGGGAATCCTTAGGCCCAAGAATTAAAGGTCTTGGGCTGAAAAAATTAAAACAGACACCAAAAACAACAGGGGCGTGTCGTGGAGGCGACGCGAAAACCCCATTGGAAACTGCATTTTCTACATAAATGAGTTCTACGAAAATGGGCATAAATCCTTCATCTGAACTCTGAATGAGGTGAAACCAAGTGCGTTGGAAAGCTAATTCAAAGGGATTTAATTTAGTAGGTCGTGGGCTACCAAGTTCTTTGTGTGCTAAGAGATATGCCCTTCAAAGTTGACCCTCCTAAATTGCATTTTTTACGATTTTCAGATTTTGATATAGTTGCTCTAAAATTCGGATTAGACCCATTTTCCACTCAATTTGACCCCCTGAACAAGAATATGAAGTCAGATTTTTGAAATAACGAATGGATTTTTAGATATATGAGAATCACGATTTCGGGTACTTCTGAGGCACATTTTCTGGCACTTTTTGGGTCGTTACAATATCTCCCCCTTGGGAACATTCATCCCCGAATGTAAAAGGGACGTACAAGACAAGAGTGATCATCACCAAATCAGCCCCAGCAAGAATGCAATGTTACATTCAAAACACCCTTTTTAAAATCTCAACATAAGTGTAAAATCATCATAACTTCCCAACTTAAACATGAATGTGAATGAATGAGATAGGGGCTAAAATATAGGACTTGGAATCATAGAAAGGACTTGGCATGTCATCATAAGCTTGAATAGAGTGAAAGAGATATGGATATCACTTCTCCATGTCCGCACCGGCCCGCTAAGAAACACATATGAATAGACAACTCTTCCTAAGGGCCTTGACGAACACTACATCATTATCAATTAACTGCTCCACTCATCCATCCAACACCCCCACCGGGACCTTCTCTTAAGGAAACTTACCCTCCATAACACCCATAACCTCAAAGAGCTCTATAATACTAGAGTCACCAACACCTTCCCTCAACATAGAAGCATGAAGAACTGAACGAACCATATCTACGCCCAAAGGAAATCCCCAAACTTTAAGAAAACTTTACCAACCTCCCTCTACACTCTATAAGGACTCACAAACCATAAAATCAACTCCCTTCTTACCAAAACAAACCTCGCTCCTCACGAGTAAAACTTCCGGCTTGACCCAACAAGGTCATTTCTCACACTTCAAACCATCCAACCGGGGACATACAATGCCTACTATAAGGGCTTGCTATACTCGTAAACCTAGGTAATTCCAACCCTTCTGCAACCTCTCCAATTTCTCCTCCAAACCCTATTAGGGCCCACAAACCTTAACCCGATTGCCAATCTTAAACACATCTAACCTATTTGGTACCATAGACCACCATCTCCCCCTTGGGAGACAACCTCCACTCTATCAATAAACTCTAAGGCGGAATCAAGGCTTTGCTTAAACTAAACATCCTCAACCAAAAAAGATTTGGAACCACCAAAAACACTACACTACCATTCTCAACTACCCTCAACCAAACTTCCAATCTAGCCAACCGAGGGACCCCACCAATCACCTCCTCATCACCATTACCACAATGCTAGGCTACCCATAGGCACCCTACTTCAAGAGTCAACGATATCACTAGCCTCAACGGGGAACTTAATGCACACTCATATCATAATCCTTAAGGAGTTCTAACCACTTTCTTGTTACCACCAACTTAATAATTCATACTTAGGTTCAAATGCCAAAATCATAATTTCATAGTCATAATACTCATGCATAGGAATAGCCCATTCATATACAAATTGGTGCAAGTACCCAAAATACTTAAAGAGCCAAAATCGAAGACATATATGTGATCACAATATTGTCATTACCCAACCTTTTATCAAAATCATACCGTAAAATGAAATTGGGCATACCCATGACATAGTTTTTTTCTTAAAAAATAATCCATGTACATGAATGCATATGCTATGAACAATGAGGAAATGACACGGGTAATTAAGACTCCATTTAAAATCAATATTTATAATATTAAGTTGAAGTGAAAACATAATTAATTTCATACTTAAATCCATATTGCAATCTCTCCTGCATAAATGATTTCAAAAGGGGAACATGTATACTTATAACTTCATAAACCCAAAATAAATCCTCATATAATGGTTTAAATCACATTAAAATCATCAAATAAACACTACCCATGCATCAATAGAATTTTAGGAATCATAATATTCAAATCCCTAATTTAAATTAGTAAAATCCATATATGCTTTCTTGAAAATAATTTCGGGTCTCCTTGATTGGAAGAGATCAATGATCAACCATCATATACGTGAATCTTACCAGCACCAAGGAATAACACAAGAAATAGCAACTTCCGGACCTATCAAATCAGCCTACTCAAAACGTCGGTCACAACACGGCCTTACTTAGGGTCAACTAAGTTATAGGAGTAACAATAGAAGAGAACCTACTCACGATCTCCAGTAATAGTCCACTAAACCCAAGACACTCCTAATACCCAAGGAAGTCAAGGTCTAGGCTAACACCTAATCAGCTTTATCTTACCAAGGTCCACCTTAATACTATCACTCGGCACCACATAACCTAGGAAGGTAACCTACTACCACCAAAATTCCCATCTCTCCAACTAGCACCCGACCTTCTTCCTTAAACTTGTAGTACTATCGCTCAAATGACTCACATGCACTACCTCATTAGGAAACAAACCATATTATCATCACCAAAACCACCATAAACCTATTAGGGTAAGGACTAGAGATCTTACTCATGAGACTTATAGGCATAACCGGTGCACAAGTCAAACCAAAGGACACTACCCCAAAATTCAAAATATCGAAAAGGACATTCAAGGCCTCATCCACCACCACCAACAATTCTCTAGACAAAACAACTTAGGTCCAACACCTCCATTTCTCACAAGATGATAAATGCAACCCCTTAGAGACCAATTGTACCTTAAGTCAAGAATGGACCTACCTCCCTTGCTACCACTTGACAACCTCCCACTCAAAGACCATTAGGGAGTCGGATTCTAACTCTATAGGTCCTACCATCCATGGAGACACAACATACATGCAACTATTCCATCCCAAGTACAATATCAGAATCCACCATATCAAATCCAACAAGCCACAAAGCAAGACCTAATGCAATACAAATCTGGATCAGCACCTATGAACTTTCTAGCAACAATATACCCAACCAAGAGAATAGACATCAAAGATCCACACAACCACTTAGGCACACAAGAACCCCCACCATCAACTAAAAGAATAGAGAAAAATAATAAAACCTGGATCCATCAAAATCAAAACATTCTACTTACCTTCCTTCGCCTTCCTTCTTGAAGCAGCATGATCAACTAAAAGAGCAAAGAATATTCGTTAGAGGAGAAATCCCTATCTCGCTTCTAAAGCACGACATAGACCATGATGAAGGGAAACATTTCCTAAAAGATCTCATAGACTCCTACTCATAGTTGTGGTGCACAACACAACTATGAATAAGACTCTAATCGATGTGGTGTGTTGGACTCCGATGATTTATCAAACTAGTGCTCTAATATCATCTTTGTCACGACCCAAGCCTAGGGCCAAGATGTGATCGGCGAATGGGAAACCCGAAGGGACTCCAAACTAGCGTCATAGCATATCATTACACATCCTTGGTCACGGAAGCAATGTAAAACAACGTAACAAACATAAACAAGGGGAATTGGGACTAAGGGAGAGAGAGATTTATACTTTAATATCATAAGTGAGTCAAAGCTCAAGCATAATACATAATGTGTCCAACAACGCCTCTATTACATAGATATGAGCGGGGGCCAAGACAAGCAACCGGGCTCACCCTCATAGTTAATACACACATAAAAGAAAGATAGTCTTGGAACATAGTATAAGAGAATAGTCATTGTCCCCAGAATGGAAGACTCACCAAAGGCTAACTTGAACAATCTGCCTATCCACAAGAAGAATCAATAGGAGCTTCGGTTCAACATGGTAACATCATGTGGGCATAGAGTATGCGTTAGTACATTTAAATGTACTTAGTATGTGGGATGTAATGCAACAATAAATAGGCTTCAAAATCAAAATGTATACAATAGACAATAAGCATGGTAGAGAAAAATGGTATGTATGTTGAATGCATAAGTAAAACATGCTTAGATAACTCATGCTCCTATAGGATATCATGTGTAGAAGAGACCAAACTAAATTTCCAAAGTATGAACCCTATTGTAGGTTAGTGATATTGCCACCCCATCACTTAAGTGGATGAGTACTAACCCTTATATAGGTTGGTGATAATGCCGCCCCATCATCAAGGAGGAGAAGTACAAACCTTTCACTAGGTTGATGAGTACTAAACCCCCATCTAGGTTAGTGATGATGCCGCCCCATCACTAGGTGGATGAGTACTAACCCTCATCTAGGTTGGTAATAATGCCGCCCCATCACCAAGGTGGAGAAGTTCAAACCCTTCACTAGGTTATCCGGGTGCTTAGACCCACAGATTGCGCGTGGTCGAGTTCTACACTTTATATAAGATTCATCATATGGTCTAATGCAACACTTTATATAAGATTTATCATATACATAAGCTCATTTCATCATCATATAGTCAATCATATCATATCTCATACTTTGGACCTTCAATTCTACAAGAAACCCTAGTTGGACATTTTACCAAACACTTGGGGGGTGTGTAATGGGGGTAAAAAATCATGAAATTTAGAAATGAAATCATACAAAAAAAATTTGTAGTAAAATCATCAATCTACATCTTGCAACACCCCAAGACATTCAGATCAAAACCCCTCATCAAATCCAACATTAAATCCAAGATTTAGAACCCAAAACATGCTAAAACAACCATACTTTCATGAACTAAAATCACTGTGCAGTAAATTCTCAATATACAAGACCTTGATGTAAAATCAACTTTAAATCATGCAATATCAGTAAAAAGGAAGCTTAGGCACCATGGGTGAAAGGACTCAATGGTTTAACACTACATTCCTTGACTTTGTAGAATCCTTGAAGAAGATTGAAAATAGAGACTTGAAGCTTGAATGAAATCCTTGAGGTATGCATTTGTAGGACATAACAATACTTTTCCTATGATTGTTTCTGCAGATCTTGATGACAAACAGGTGGAAGCATTGGTTTTCGGTCCACAAAAGATTTAAACAAGCCATTGGATGGACAATTTCAGACATCATTGGCATCCCACCTAGCATTTGTACTAATAAGATTCAAAATATCAAGGAATATATGCCAAGCATTGAGTAGTAAAGATATCTCAACCCACCAATGGAAGAGGTTGTGCACAAGGAGATCATTAAGTGGTTAGATGCATGTGTATATATCTGATCGCTAATAGTGAATGCGTGAGTCTGGTCTAATGTGTTCCAAAGAAGGGAGGTATCACTATGATTCCTAATACTAGCAATGAATTGATTCTATAAGGCCAATCATAGGGCTAAGGGTTTGTATGGACTATCGCAACTTCAATGCTTCGACAGAAAATGATCACTTCCCTATACCATTCATGGACCAAATGCTAAATTACTTGGCGAGCAAACACTGGTATTGTTTTTCTATGGTTAATTTAGGTTAGAATTATATTTCTATTGCTCCAGAAGACTGGGAAAAACCACTTTTATGTGTCCTTATGGCACCTTTGCATTCATGAGGATGTCATTCGGATTATGCAATGCACCTGCACATTCCAGAGATGCATGATGTTGATCTTCTCAGACATGGTGGAGGATACTATTGAGGTGTTATTGCAATCTTATTGAAGATTCATTTGAAGATTGTTTTGTCATGACCCAAGCCAAAAGCCTAGACATGACACGACGAATAAGAACCCCAAAGAGACCCTAAACATGCCTCTTAGCATATCAATCACAAATCCTTGATTGTGGAAGCAATTAACAACAACAACAAGAGATATACACAAGGGAAGCAGGACTAATGGAAGTTTTTGATAATCATTAAAGCATAAAGGAGTCAAGCTCAAGCATAACTACATCATAATATTCCGACAACACCTCTAACATAGAATGCAGCGGGGGCCAAGATAATTTTCGGGCTCACCCTCATTATAACAAGTGTTCAATAACAGAAGTCTCAATATAGCAAAAGTAATAAAGATAGTGTCCTTGGACTTGAGGACTTACCAAAGCTTGCTTCAAGGGATTGTACTAGCCATGTGGAGGATAATCAAATGGTGCTCCGATCCCTACATGTTAATATCATATAGGCATAAAGTATGCGTTAGTATGTTTGAATGTACTAAGTATGTAGGATGCAGTGCAACAAGACATAAGCCATTATATCCAAAATGCATAATAATAAGCAATAGATAAGTTTAGCCTCAATATGGCATGCATGATCAATGCGTGATATAAAACATGCTTGTAAATCATTCAACTTGCGTAGACATAATTCATGTGTAGGAAGAGACCCTAACCGACAAAGGTAAGACCAAACGAGTTACAACATGAAATCCTGATTATTACCCCTCATCGATAAAGAGGTGGTCTACTTGCCAAAGTAAACCATACTTCACCTTACGAGATCCCATCCTATTCCGGAGAAGTAACCCTCTTTACAGGAACCCATTCCATTTTGGGGTGGATTCATGATAAAGTGCACTAAATGGATCCACTAGTATAGCAAGGGTAAAGTATGATTGGCACATATTTTGAGGAAAGGAGTATGGATCCTTGAAGATAGTCCACGCTGACATCCAATCCATCGGTGCTAAGCCTAATCCCACAGAATACTTGAAATTATCATAACTTATATAGCTTGTAAGAAACATGGAAATATGAAATAACTAGCTCTTAAACGTGTTTGACCTCTAATAGTGAGCCTAACTTGAAATATGATAGTAGATCATAATCATACATGAACCCTTGCTTTAATATGAATGGCTCACAAGAGGTAAAAATCTTGAAATAGAGCTTAACTTGATACTTGTAATATCATAGATACTTTTCATGAATTCAATACATACTTGAAAGCCCTTAATCATCATATAGTCACTTGACATGTAAATCATGTAATAGATCATCAATAACTTGAGAATTCTTGACTTGATATATTATCAAACACTTGGTAAGTTCATGATATTAGTTCATAATTGTACAATTTGAGAGTGAAATAAAATGAGAAAACATAATGTAAATCAACCCAACAACATATAGTAAAAACCTAATGTAGGGTGCCTTGAAATCCATCATCAAAACTCATAACAAATAATAGTCTCATACATCAAAACATGCATAGTCTCAACAGACAAAATCAATTTATGGTATAAGCTTGAAATAGATAGTCATGCATAATCAATCAATATTTCATAAAACCTCAACATACTTTATATTCATATTCATAATAAGAGATACCCATAGATAATACAACTTGAAAACATGAAATTTTCATAAAAAAGAAGATTGGGCTCCGTGGGTGAAAGGACCCAATGGATGAAACCCATATAGCTCAAACTTAGGTTTTTTGAGATAAGCTTGAAGAGAACTTAGAGCTTTAAGAAAATCCTTGAGTTCCAAAGTTAGGCTTGAAATCCTTGAAATTTGAATGAGATATTTGGTTAAGTCATGGAGAAGCTTCTGAGAGGTTCTTGAGTGATATAGTGTTGAAAATGACTAAGTATAGGTGATTTAACGCTTAAGTGGGCACGAGTTGAACCCAATGCCCTTGCCGAAATGAAAAACTAAGGAAAAAGTTGGACTGGACTGCATCTGGTCCGCGATGCGGACCCATCGCGAAGGAAAGGATAACACTGATCTGTGCCCAGTTCGTTTTTTGCAGCCTGGTCGCGCATGCACACTGGAAATTAAAAATATAGTGAATTTTTTTTGCTATGGGTCCTCTAGAATTTGGCTTATACCCATTTCCCACTCAATGTTTCCCCTTGATCGAGAATATATGAAGTCAAATTTTCGGTATCACACATGAATTTGGAGATATATGAAGATTACGATTATAAGCATTTCTAAAGCACATTTTGGGGCGTTTCAATATCTCCCCCTTGGGAACATTCATCTTAGAATGCAAAGAAATGTGCATATGAGAAGTAATCATTAAGATTTTAGCCTGACATGAATGCAACAAGTGCATTTAAACATCATTTTCAAAAGTCTCAACATGAGTGTTGAAAATCCCTATAAACTTGTTATCATGAACATGAATGCATGCAAAATGACATAAGGGCTGAATCTTAAAACTTGAAATCATATAAGGGACTTAAATTAGTACCCTCGACTTAAGTATAGTGGAAGAGATATGGGTATCGCTTTCTCATGTCCGCCTCGGCTTCCTATGTCGCACTTTCAACTTGTTGGTTCCCCCAAAGGATCTTGACGGAAGCTACCTCTTTGTTTCTCAACCTCTTCACTTGTCTATCCAAAATCTCCACCAGGAACTACTAATAGCTCAAATTATCTTCTATAACAACCATAATATCCAAGGGCACTATAGCACTTGGGTCACCAACACACTTTCTCAACATGGACACATGGAAGACCGGATGAACCATACCCATCTCCATAGGCAACTCAACTTATGCAACCGTACCCACTCTTATCAAAACATTATAAGGATCCATAAACCTTGGGCTCAATTTCCCCTTATTGCCAAATCGGACCACACCCTTCATGGGTGAGACTTTCAAATAGACCCTATCACCAACCTTTAACTCAAGATATCTTCTCCTCACATCGGAGTAGGACCTTTGTCCACTTTGGCTGTTTTCAATCTTTCCCTTATTGACCTCACCTTCTCCATGGCCTCCATGACCAAATCCAGACCTAGCAAGGCCATCTCCATCACTTTAAACCACCCAATTGGGGATCTACAACGCCAACCATAAAAAGCTTCAAAAGGAGCCATACCAATGCTTGAGTGGTAGCTATTGTTGTAAGCAAACTCAATGAGTGGAAGATGTTTATCCCTACTACCCTCAAACTCCAAAATACAAGCTCTATGCATATCCTCAAGAGTTTAGATAGTCTGCTCGGCTTGAGCATCCATTTGAGGATGAAAAGCCATGCTAAGCTTAACTTTGGTACCAAGACCTCTTTGGAAGGACCTCTAAAAGGTAAAAGTGAATTGAACACCACGATCCAAAATAACAGACAAGGATACCCCATGCAATCTAACCAACTCATGTATATACAACTTGGTATAATCTTCAGCACCATAAGTAGTTTTGACCGGTAAGAAGTGAGTCGACTTTGTCATTCTATCCACAATGTCCAAAATAGAGTCAAAATGTTTCCTAGTGTTAGGCAACCCCACCACAAAATCCATGTTCATCTCTTCCCACTTCCAAGTAGGAATCTCTATGTCTTGGGCTAGGCCACCTGGCCTTTGATGTTCGACTTTGACTTGTTGGCAATTGTGAATCCGGATATGAACTTGGCAATGTCCCTCTCATACCACCCCACTAATACACCTCCCCTCAAGTCTCTATGTATCTTTATAGAATAGGGGTGAATGGAATAGGATGAATTATGGGCCTTCTTCAAGATCAATTCTTTCAACTCATTCACATTTGGCACACCAATCTAACTTGGTACCTAGGGGCACCATCTCCCCCTTGGGAGAAAACCTCCACTTTACCATCTCTCACCAAGGCCTTCAACTCTAGCAAGGCGGGTTCAAAATCTTGGTTTGCCTTTACCTCCTCAATCAAGGACGATTTGGAACCATTAATAACCACTACACCACAATTATCAAATTCATCCTACCTAACCCCCAATCTAGCCAGCCAGTGAACCTCTCTAGCCACCTCTTTGCCACCACCATCAACATGAGCTAGACTACCCATAGACACCCTATTTAGAGCATTGGCAACAACATTAGCATTGTCGGGGTGATAATGCACACTCATATCATAATCTTTAAGGATCTCTCACCACCTTCATTGTCTCAACTTAAGATCAATTTGGGTGAACACATTGGAGACTCTTGTGGTCGGTAAACATATCAACATGAACCCCATACAAGTAGTAACGCCAAATTTTCAAAGCAAATACCACAGCCGCCAATTCAAGATCAAAGGTAGGGTAATTTTTCTCATGCACCTTAAGTTTCCTAGAGGCATATGTTATCACCATACCATTTTGCAGCAAAAGACACCCGAAACCAATTCTTGAGGCATCACAATATACAATAAATCCTTCCAACTCTTCTGGTAGAGCGAAGATAGGAGCGGAGACAAGCTTATCTTTCAAGGTTGGCAACTCTTTTCACATTCATCGTCCACACAAATTTCTCCTTATTTTGTGTCAACTTAGTCATAGGAGAAGTAATAGAAGAGAAACCATTTACAAACCTCCGGTAATAACCCGCCAAACCCAAGGAACTTCGAACATTCGATGTAGTCAAAGGTCTAGGCCATTTTCTAATCACCTCCGTCTTCTTAGGATCCACGTTAATGCCATCACCCGACACCACATGCCCTAGAATAGTGACCTCTTTCAACCAAAACTCACATTTTCCTATTTGGCATGCAACCTCTCCTCCTTCAAGATTTGCAACACCACCATTGAGTGATTCACATGCTCCTCCTAACTATGGGAATAAATCAAGATATCATCAATAAAAACTACCACAAACAAGTCAAGGTAGGGTTGAAAGACTGTATCACACGATTCATAAATATAGTGGGTGCATTAGTCAACCCAAATGACATAACCACAAACTCAAAGTACGCATACCTAGTCCGAAAAGTCGTCTTGGGAATATCGCACTCCCTCACTTTCACTTGGTGATACCGGACCAAAGATCAATCTTTAAAAAGGGACTAGCCCCTTGAAGTTGATCAAAAAGATCACCAATCCTTGGTTGAGGGTACTTATTCTTTATGGGACTCTATTAAGTTGTCAGTAATCAATGCACATCCTAAGAGAACCATCCTTTTTCTTCACAAATAACACTAATACACCCTAAGGTGACTTACTAGGCCTTATAAAACCCTTTTCTCACAAATCCCTCAATTGCTCCTTCAACTCCTTCAACTCCGACGGGGCTATACGGTTAGGGGGAATGGAAATAGGTTGAGTATCAGGAAGAGGTCTATACCAAAGTCTATTTCCTTTTTGGGAGGAACACTGGGAAACTCATTGGGAAAGATATTAAGAAACTCATTAACCACTGGAATTGACTCAATAAGAAGGACTTTGGACTCTGCATCCCTATCCCTCACAAGATGATAAAGACAACCCTTAGAAATCAACCTTTAGGTTTTAAGGCAAGAAATGAATCTATCCTTGACCACCACATCACGACTTTCCCTCTCAAGGACAGGCTCATTAAGGAAATGGAATTTCACCCTATTAGTTCTACAATCAATAGAAGCATAATATGCATGCATCCAATCCATCCAAAGAATGACATCATAATACACCATATTTAATTCAACAAAATCACAAGGCAAGACTCTATGCAATACGAACACGGGAGAATTTCTATAGACTCTTTTAGCAACAATGGACTCACCAACCGGGATTGACACTTCACAAGGTTTACACAATAATTCGGGACAAATATGAAGCTTTTTAGAAACAAAAATGAGTAATAAAAGAAAGAGTGGCACCGGGGCCTATCAAAGCATACACCTTAAGATCAAAATCCTTTAAAATACCTGTGAAGCATTACTCCAAGTCTAGTGACCCCTAGAGGGGTATGGTTGATAACGTCGACGATCATCCTATAATCCTTAGTAACCCATGGACAACATCTTGACTCATGATCCTTTGCACCACATTCAAAACACGCACTCAAACCGGCCAACATTCTCTCGGATGGTACTTTTCAAACTTGTAGCACTGAGGAGAAGCTTGAATACCAACACCCTTACCTTTCCTTTGAGCATATGGGCAATCGACAATCTTGTGGCCCATCTTACCACGCCGATAGCACGCACCTGTAATCCTCCAACATGTGCCATTGTGGTTTCTCCGACATTTTGGGCACCTAGGGTAAGTCATCCCACCATTGCCACCTCCAATTTGGACCCTTCTTCTACCTTCCTTTGAGGCCACCGGGCAACCTCTCATCTTATGTACAACACCACCATACTTGAAACAACCCTTAACTTCCGCCAAACACCTCCCTTCGTGTTTCTTGCTACACCTTTGGCAAGAGACAAAAGGGATCCTTTTCTTCATGTACTTGGGAACCGGTACACTAGTAGAAGATGAGGCACCACGAACTTGGGCCCTCTTAGTCTCACTCTCCTCCTTGTTATCCCTTGAAGTCTCGGGAACACCTACTTGTTGATTGAGTTGAGTGGTTACAACTGTGGCCAAAAGCCATAGAGCATTACGAACCTCCGCATTCAACATATCACAGTTGGAAAATAGACCCTCAAGTGAGAGATAGTCACTGCCTTGCCCACCATTCTGAACAGGTTGAGACATTTTCTTAAATGCAAAGTTAAGAAGCAGGAATAAGTCCTAGGGGCTTAATTCTATCGCACGACATATATTATGAAGGAGTGAAACATTTCCTAAAACACCTTATAGTCTCTCATTCATTGTTGTGACATGCTTCACAAATGAATGAGACTCTAATCAGCATGGTGTGTTGGATTTTTAGGGCCATTAACAAACTAATGCTCTGATACCAAGTTTGTTATGACCCAAGCCCAGGGTCTAGATGTGACACGGCTAATGGGAACCCGAAGGGACCCCAAACAGGGCTCTTAGCATATCAGTAACACATCCTTGTTCGCATAAGCAATTAACAACATCAACAAGAGATATAAACAAGAGAAGCGAGACTAAGGGAAGTTTTTGATAATCATTAAAGTATAAACGAGTCAAGCTCAAGCATAAGTACATCACAATATTCCAACAACACCTCTAACATAGAATGAAGCGGGGGCCAAGATACTTTTCAGGCTCACCCTTATAATAATAAGTGTTCACTAATAGAAGTCTCAATATAGCAAAAGCGATAAAGATAGTGTCCTCGAACTTGAGGACGCACCAAAGTTTGCTTCAAAGGATTGTACTAGCCACATGCCGGGTGATCAAATGGTGCTTCGGTCGCCTACATGGTAATATCATGTAGGCATAGAACATGCTTTAGTAAGTTTGAATGTACTAAGTATGTAGGATACAATGCAACAAGACATAAGCCAATATAATAATAAGCAATAGATAAGTGTAACCTCAATATGGCATGCATGATCAATGCTTGAAGTAAAACATGCATGTCAATCATTCAACTTGCATAGAACATACTATATGTATGGGAAGAGACCCTAATTGATAAAAGTAAGACTAAGCAAGCTACAACTTAGAATCCCGATGATTACCCCTCATCGATAAAGAGGTGATCTACTTGCCAAGGTAAATCATGTTTTACCTTATGGGAGCTCATCCCATTTCAGAGGAGTAACCCCCTTTACGGGAACTCGTCCCATTTCAAGGTGAATTTCATTATAAAGTGCACTAAATGGATCCACTAGTATAGCAAGGATAAAGTATAATCCCATGTTGGTACATAGTTTGAGGAAAGGAGTATAGATTCTTGAAGATAGTCCACGCCGACATCCAATCCATTGGTACTAAGGCCAATTCCACGGAATACTTGAAATAATCATAACTTTTATAACTTTTAAAAAACATGAAAACATGACATGAGTATCTCTTGAACATGTTTGACCTCTAATGGTGAGCCTAACTTGAAACATAAGAGTAGATCATAATCATACATGAACCCTTATTTTAACATGAATGACTCACAAGAGGTAAAATTCTTGAAATAGAGCTTAACTTGATACTTGTGACATCATAAATACTTTTCATGAATGCAATGCATTAATTGGAAGTTCTTAATCATCATATAGTCACTTGACATGTAAATCATGTACTAGATCATTAATAACTTGAGAATTCCTGACTTGACATTTTATCAAACACTTGATAGGTTCATGATACTAGTTCAAAATCATGCAATTCAATAGTGAAATAAGATGAGAAAACTTAATGTAAATTAACCCAACAATATATAGTAAAACCCTCATATAGTATGTCTTTAAATCCATCATCAAAACTAATAATAGATCGTAGTCTCATAGCTCAAAACATACATAACCTCAATAGACAAAATTAATCCATGGTATAAGGTTGAACTAGATAGTCATTCATAAGCAATCAATATTTCATAAACCCCAACATACTTTATATTCATAATCCATAATAAGAGATACCCATAGATAATACAACTTGAAAACATGCAATTTTCATAAAAAAGAAGATCGGACTCCATAAGTGAAGGGACCCAATGGATGAAACCCATATACCTCAAACTTGGGTTTTTTTGAGATAATCTTGAAGAGAACTTAGAGCTTGAAGAAAATCTTTGAGTTCCAAAGTTAGGATTGAAATCCTTGAAATTTGAATGAGATATTTAGTTACGTCTTGGAGAGGTTTTCGAGAGGGTCTTGAGTGATATAGAGTTAAAAAAAAGGCTAAGTATGGGTGATTTCACGCTTAAGTGGGCATGGAGCTATGACCCCGATGCCCTTGGCTAAAATGAAAAACTAAGGAAAAAGTTGAACTGTTCCACGTCTAGTCCACGATGCGAACCCATTGCCAAAAAAAGAATAACACTAATCTGCGCGCATTCCGCATCGTGGCCTAGTCGCGGATGCACACTAGAAATTGAAAACTAGTGATATTTATTTTTCGCCGTGGGTCCTCTAAAGTTCGTATTATACCCATCTTCCACTCAATTTTTCTCCCTAATCGAGAATATGAAGTCAAATTTTTGATATCATGCACAAATTTTGAGATATAAAAAAATTATGATTATGGGTATTTCAAAGCAAATTTTGGGGCATTTAATGTTTTAAATATCTACATGATGTGTTGAAGCTATGTGAAGAGTGTCACCTAGTGTTGAATTGGGAAAAATGTCACTTTATGATGAAGAAAGGTATTTTGCTAGGACACAGGATCTCTATTCAAAGGTATAGAGGTTGATAAAGATAAGGTTGAGATTTTTGAGAAGCTCCCTCCACCTATCTCTGTAAAAGGTGCGACGAGTTTCTTAGGACATGTAAGATTCTACAGATGGTTCATAAAAGACTTATCAAAGATTGTGCATCCCTTATGCAAGGTACTTGAGAAGGATGCCACGTTCGTGTTTGATAAGGCATGTGTGAAACTATCAAGGGGTTGAAGTGTAGTTTGAATTTGACACCTGTCATAGTTGCACGAGATTGGACTCAAACCTTCGAGATCATGTGTGATACAAGCAGGGTACCACTTGATGTGGTGTTGGGAAAGTGTAGAGAGAAGATATTACATCCCATTTACTATGCTATTAAAGCCCTTAATAGAGCACAAAAGAATTATATTGTCACTGAACAAGAGTTACTTGCATTGATTTTTGTGTTCGAGAAGTTCAGGTCATATATGTTGGGAACAAAAGTGATTGTGCAGACAGATCATTCGGCATCGCAGTACTTGATGGCGAAGAAGGATGCTAAAGCAAGGTTGATTGAATGGGTGCTTCTTTTTAACAAGTATGATCTCAAGGTAATTAACAGAAAGGGATAGAGTATCAAGGTGCTGACCATCTATCCATACTCTAGGATGAGGCTATGGCCAAGTTTGAAAATGGTCTAGAGATTAATGTTCCTTCCCTAATGAGAGAGTGTTGACTGCATCACAAGATTTTACCTTGGTTTGCAGATTATTTAAATTACTTAGTCAGTGATGTTCTATCGCCAGATTTGACTTTCCACCAGCCTTGTAAGTTTATGTCTGATATAAAGAAGTTTTTTTGGGTTGAACCAAATTTGTTTCTTGTTTGTGCAGATGGGATTAGTTGTTGTTGTGTTCCTAAGGTAGAGATGATGAGTATCCTTGAATATTTTCATTCATTATTAGTTGATGGGCATCATAATGGTATTCGGACAACACATATGATAACATGCAAAGTAGAGATGGTACAAACATGAGTGGCATATACCCCTCAAGACCATTCACAAGGAGTCAAGCAAAAGATCTCCAAGACCTACAAGCAATTTTCATGAATAAGGAAGCATTAGAGGAGCTTGAGGGTCACCAAAGAAAGGCTTACAATGTGTGGAAGGTCTATCAAGGTGAGAAGAAGGAAGGAAAGAGGCCATATGTGTAAATGACTACTACTTGAATTCAAGGATTTGAAAAGAAGGCATCCAAACAAGACCCTTACTCATTAAGGGTAAAATTATAAAGAAAATATCTTAGTATAAATAGTCTTATTTTACAATTTGGAAGACTTAGACTATGTTTAATATTGAATTCTCAAATTGTAGTATCTTCTTAGTTGAGTAATTAGGGTGAACTCTTAGAATTGTTAGTTGACTTGTTTGCTTGGTTAATTAAAGGTTGCCCATTTGTGGTTCTTAGTTTCCTTCAATTTTTCCTTCTAGGGTTTGATTTGAGTTGTTGAAATCAATTGGGAGGTGAGGATTTTAGTCCCTTGTTGCCCATAATTTCAATAGTTTGAATTTAATCCACATATCCTTCTATCTTTGTTCCCTTTTCCCTTTCTTTCTTGTTTGATGTTTATCATTTGGTATCAAGAGCTTAGGTTAAGATTTTTTTTCTTTTACAAATCTAGGTGTTGGAATTTTGATCCACTCAAAAAATTCAAAAATTCAAAAAAAATTATCTGATTTATTGTTTTTGACATTAGATTCTTGTTCACTAGTGTTTTTTGAGCCTAAATCTCAATTTTCTTTCAATTTAGAATTGTGGAAGTGAAGTTGACATTGAAGGGTTTTGAGCATTCAAACTTTTCAAATTTTGAAAGTGGGTTCTTTGATTGAGAAGAAATTGAAGGTTAATGATCATTGGGGTTTGTTCTCTACACCAAGAGGAAGTTAATCCTAAATTTTGAGTCAATTTTGAGTTGATTTGAAGGTGTTGGGATTTAGTGTGTGTTCTTGGTGTTTTAGATGCTCTTGAAGATATTCAAGTGTTCTTACAAAGAAAGAAGACCAAAAGGTACATTTGATCCTTTTTTTTTCAAGTCAAAGTTGGTCAAGGTGTTGGTTGGCCCTTAGTGGAAATTTGGAAAAAAAATTTTAAAAGTAAATTTTAAAAAAATTCAAAAAAACTAATTTCCACGTCAGCGCCAACTCAGCGTCAGCTAGTGCCAAATCAGCACGTCAGCAGTGAGTCAGCGCCTGCTCCTCTCCAAATGCGCCATGTGGCACGTGGATCCCAAATTCAGAGACCAACTCTGTAGGTTTTACTTAAATGTTTCCAAGTCTGGGAGGTTTTTTGGGCATAAAAATGTTTCTAAGTGTCTAAACGACGTGGTTCATTTTTTAAAAAATTTGTGCTTTGATCTCCAACTATTTAGCAAGTAATTTACATCTTTAACTACTTGTTAACTAGTTTTGATCAATAGGAGAGAAGATCGAATTGAATTCTTCAGTTTAGGGTAGGGCGAGATCTAAATGCTCTCTAACGTGTTGCGGAGCCTTCGGCCATGAGAGGGATCAGAAGGAAGCTCGAACGAAGTGAGAGGGTCTTTTAGCTCAAATCAAACTCTTTTTAAGTCATGAACACCTTAAGTGTTCAAAAGTTTTTCTAAGTGTCCGAACTCAATTCTTCTTCTTGTCACTCATTTTTCTTTCATTCCTCAACTATTTAACAACTAATTAACATCTTTAATTACTTGTTAACTAGTTTCTAAGCATTAAATCATCTCTTTGATTCTTCAAATTAGGTAACAACAAGTACTTTCTTATAATTTTGTTAGTTTTTTTTGAGTTTGATATTTCTTGTGCCTCTTTCTTCTAGTTTTTTTTCTTTTTATTCATGTTACTATGCTTTTTTTAAGTCGTCCTTCTTTAAAAAGTCATAAGAATCCACTCCACCATAAAGGATAGGTGACCTTGAATTGATTGAGCGGAGCTAGTTCACTATCAATTTTGAAACGACGCCATAGAAGGTGCGTTGAGAGTTACATACAAGTGATGTGAGACTTTTGCTACTAATCTTGTTTGTTGAGTATTGTAGGTATCATATCTAATACAAGTCCAATTGGGGAAGGTTCAAAGAACATCATGGAAACTTTTGCTTACTTCTCCAAACAAATAGAGGAAATAAATGGGAGGATGGGAGGTTTGGAGAAAAGGTTGGTATGGGAGGAGAATGTTAATAGAAGGAAAGCATAGAAGGAAAGCAATTCAACCCAAAAATGAGGAGATAGACTGGGGAATAGAGGAGATAGGATGAGTAAATGAAGAAGAAAGGTTAGATGTGAGGGTAAATTTTGCTCGCTTCATGGAGAAAGGAAAATCTTTGCTTGATAATGATGAAGACTTGAAGGTGAATTCCGATCTTTCATCTATTGTGAGAAGAATTAAGGGAGCCCTTTCCAAAGAAAAACTTGATCGAAGGGAGAATCTATTTCATACTAGGTGCAAAATTCAAGATAAAGTGTATTCTTTAATCAATGATGATGGAAGTTCTATTATTGTCCCAAGGGAAGGAGGTTCCTCGGCTAGAAATAAGGAGAATATGTGCATGATAGCACAGCCAAGCAAGTGTTTAAGGGGTGTGGATGAGGGATGCTTTCTAGTATGCCCTGTCAATCAATTTTTTATTGCATGTTAACCAAAATACTGGCACCTTGCCTAGTATTATTTCTTCTCTTCTACAGGACTGACAAGCAAGGCAAGGAAAATGTGGTAGCGGATGACCTATCAAGAAGGTTTATGTTGGTAACTACCTTGGCTCCTAGATGATGAGATTTGAAAGCTTAAAGGAATTCTATCCTAGGATCCCGATTCAAAGATACTTTTGATAATCTTACCCAAGGGAAGCAGGTTGATAGGTTTCAATTGTTTGATGGATTTTTTCAAGTATGGACGAGCTTGTGTTACTATGATCTCATGGAGAGAGATACCTGTTAAGGAGGCTCATATTGGTGGTTTGATAGGACACCTGGGGGTACCCAAAACACTTGACATTCTAAAGGATCAATTCTTTTGGCCCAAGATGAAGCATGACGTTGAGCAAATTTGTGGACACTGTCTCGATTGTAAGCATGCCAAATTCACAACTCGGCCCCAAGGTAAGTATACCCCTCCCCCTACTCCTAGTGGCCCATGGATGGATATTTGTATAGATTTGTGTTGGGTTTTGCTAGGACTAAAAGAGGACATGGTAGCATATTTATGGGAGTGGATAGAATTTCTAACATGATGCATTTTATTTAATGCCATAAATGTGATGATGCATCCATGTAGAATCTTTATTTGTCATCAATGTTCTTAAATTGCTTGGGGTCTCTCAAACCATTGTTAGTGATGGGGATTCCAAGTTTCATAGTCACTGTTGGAAGAGTTTATGGGGTACACTTGGTATCGAACTTATGTTCTCTACTTCTTGGCACCCTCAAACGGATGGCAAAATTGAAGTAGTCAATAGTAATCTTGGAAGTGTGCTTCAGTGCATGATTAGAGGGACCCCAACTACTTGGGAAGACTGTTTACCCTTGATTGAATTTGCATATAATCAGTCTTTCCACTCCTCTATTGGAATGTCATCATTTGAGGCCTTAAACCTTTATTTCTACTAACCATGACTCCATTATCTAGTAATGTTGTTTTGAGCCTAGATTCCAAGCAAAGGGAAAAGGAGATGTTGAGCATTCATGCCAAGGTTAAAGAGACCATTGAAAAGAACAATTCTAATGTGGCTCTTCGAAAGAATTGGGGGGAGAAAGGAAGTGATCTTCAACCCAAATGATTGGGTGTGGGTAAAGAGGTTTCCACATGTTTGAAAAGGAAAGCTAAGCCCAAAAGGAGATGGATGTTTCAAAGTACTCAAGAGAATCAATGATACATGATTGACTTGCCAGGTGAGTATAATGTTCATAATATTTTCAATGTTATTGATTTATCTCCTTATCTTGTAGGTGAATCTTTGGATTCGAGGATGAATCTTTTTCAAGAAGGGGAGGATTATAACATGAAAAGTAGAGATGGTACCAGCATGAGTGGCATGTACCCCTCAAGACCATTCACAAGGAGTCAAGCAAAAGATCCCCAAGACCTACAAGCAATGTTCATGACCAGCGAAGCATTGGAGAAACTTGAGGGCCACCAAAGAAAGGCTTATGATGTGTGGAAGGTCTATCAAGTTGAGAAGAAGGAAGGAAAAAGGCCATATGTGCAAATAAATGACTACTACTTGAATTCAATGATTTGAAAAGAAGGAAACCAAACAAGGCCCTTAGAATTGTTGCCTAATTAGTGAGTAATTAAGGTGAACTCTTAGAATTGTTAGTTGACTTGCTTGCTTGGTTAATTGAAAGTTGCCCATCTATGGTTCTTAGTTTCCTTCAATTTTTCCTTTCACGGTTTGATTTGAGTTGTTTAAATCAATTAGGAGGTGAGGGTTTAAGTTCCTTGTTGCCCATAATTTCAATAGTTTGAATTTAATCCACATATCCTTCTATCTTTGTTACCTTTTCCCTTTCTTTTTTGTTTGATCTTTATCAACATATGATCTTGCGGTGTGGCTATTATTGGCCAATCATACACAAAGATTCCCATGACTATGCAAAAGCTTGAGACAAGTGCTAAATAGAAGGTGGAGTTTCCTGAAAGCATGAGCTCCCACTTAACCCCATCATGGTTATTGAGTTGTTAGATGTATATACTGATTTCATGGGACAGTTCATTAGTTCGAATAGGAAAAAAGTATATCCCTATTGCTATGGACTTTGTCTGAAAGAGGGTGGAAGTGGTTGCACTTCCTAACAATGAACGTAACAATGTCACAGCATTCATCAAGAGGAACATCTTCTCATGGTTCGACACACCTTGGGTGGTCATAAACGATGACGATTCCAACTTTTGCAATAGATTGTTTAAGGCTCTACTAGAGAAGTATGTAGTGAGACATAGTGTGGCAATGCCTTTCATCCATCAGTAAGTAGGCAAGTTGTGGTATCTAATAGGGAGATTGAGCAGGTTCTGTCTAAAACAGTGAATGCAAATCAGACAGATTGGTCGCAAAGGCTAGATGATGCATCATGGGCATACCAGACTGCATTCAAGACTCCCATAGGTATGTATCCTTACCAACTTGTTTTTGGTAAAGCTAGTCAGTTACCTATAGACTTGAGCACAAGGTGTAACATCCCACATATTACATGTACTAGTACTATGTAAATGGAGTATGATATGACTTGGTCAAATTAGCGTCCATTTTTAAAAGTGCTTGAGTTTCAGATTAGAGGACTATGTGTACGTCTAACGTTTAAGACGAGTGAGTGTTTATACATTTTAAGTCAAATTGAGGGGATTGCGACCTTAATTGAAGTGAGAGAAATGAGGTGGTTGTAGGACTTAGGAAGTTAGTAGGTGAGTAACCTATGTGCTTAGCTTAACTATTCTAGGTAGACGGAGATGAGGCCCAACACCGAATCTATCCAAGTTCAACAATGAATAAAGTCCGTGTAAAGGGTGTAATTTTATCCCGTGCTTTAGCATCATAAATGGACAATATTTGTAGCCATAGATGAATAAAAAGGTCCCAAGTACATTCACAATTCACTTGGTGATTTGAGCCCAAACAAAGTGAAGGAAAAAAAGAAAAGTGGGCAGCCAAGGCCCAACAAAACTAAAACCATTTAGGCCCAAGTGAAAAGTCCAAGCTACTGCATCACCACCTTAATAAAATAAGGATTAAAATAGAAGAGTAAGTCGGCCAAAATTGCCCCTTTTAAAAGGATTGAAAGCAACTCTTTAAGTCATTTAACTCAGACAAAAAAATCTAATTTTTTCTAAGTTCTTTTTGTTCTCTTTCAACTCATACAAAGTAGCCACAAGAAACCTTACTAGGGTTCTTAAAGAAGCTCTCAACGTTAAAGGTAAAGGTAAGTAAAGATACTTATGTATTTAGTATGGGTTTTTCATGAAAAATAAGAGAGACAAGCTGGTTATACTTGTACTAAAATTTTGGACAGCATGTGTTCGAAAATTATTGTACACTTTTCTTTTTTATTAGGCAGCTTTTCTCTTATTGGTTGGATGGATTATGAAGTAAAGTTTATGTTTTTAACAAGGTTTAGTGGTATTAATGATTTATCAAGGTCGCTGCACTATTTTGTTCTACTTAAACAATTGAGTTTTAGTGTGTTATCCTAAATGTGTTGTTAGTAGAAATTGTGGGCTGATTAATTGAGGACTATGGTCTCACATCATCAACCTATTTAGAGAACTATTTTAGGACTATTTTTATGTGTAAATATGGTGGGAATAATTTTGTTAAAGTTTGAACATGTTTGGGAATTGTTGACGTCGAAATGTAGCGAAGGGACGTAATGTTATGCTGTTGACTTGTATGTCATGTATAATTGTTATATGTTATGCTTTGTGGCTGTTGTGAGACTATTATGGCCCTAAAACAAGTTGCACATGATATGTATATGAGAATGTGTATTAAAAAATACGATTAGAGGCGGAAAGGTTGAAAGAATATGCTTGGGTTGATAATTACAAGCTTGCTACCCCTGTGCTATTTTTTTATAAGATTGAGCTGCCAAGAGATATTGCCTGATAATACTAGTTTTATCACCTACTATATTATGGATAAATATTTGGAGGAAAGGAGGGTCATTTCAAGGTAATAGCAAGGTCGTACAACGAGGTATGTAAGGCTACTCGATTTCGTATTACTTGGCATGAAACGTAGATCCTTCCTTGGCACATAAAGGCACTTACCAACTCTAATATAACTAATAACCATGTCTCCACTCTTTCATATGTTCATATGCTCCCATACATAGTCATTTTCAATCTGCATACATACTTGGATACCAAGATACATGAGTTTCTTTTTGCTAAATAAAGTGCATAAGTTGTTTCATCTTCTACGCGTTTCATAATTTGTATAACTAAATCTTTTCACTGTGGTATTGTCTTGTATAGTTATTTACGTGTCACATGCAATAGCTCTTGTCCTACAACTCCAATATTATAGTCACCAAAAGAATCATCTTAAAAGTAATTGCAAGTTAAAGTAAGTTGCTCATTGATGGGTAGTAGCCTAGTGGTGGAAGAATCACCTAGCATGGATCCATCCCATAACAGGGGGTATCCTAGCAGTGAAAGGCAAGCCTAGAATGGGTCAATCCCGATATTGATTTACCACTGATCAGCTGGTCATCTATATAACATGTTGTGCACAGATTATATAGTAAAGAAAGGTAAAGTAATAAAAAGGACATAAACTACATGATTGCATAATATGACTTAAAGGTGGTCTTTTATCCTTACACCAGTGCATGATTTCATTTGAGTTCTTATTTCATGTACAATACTTCTTGCCTTACATATTCAGTACATTATCTCACACTAATGTCCCTTACGGGGGACCCGCATTTCATGCTGCATGTACAGGAGCTATTAGATCTCCCCAGTAGGAGTACAGGATATCCAACTATTGTTACTGACCTCCAACGTTGCTTCGTGGCTTTATGTGTCTAGAGATTATATTTTTTTTATTATATAGTTAGTCATGGGCGGGTCCTATCCCAACCCTTAGCAGATACTTTTTCTTATCTAGAGGCTTTATAGACTATGTAAATTAAAGTGTGGTCATGTCTCATACTTTAGACATCGTGGCTCCTATGGCCTACTTAGATGCATTTCCTCTTGGCTTGTTATTACTATCTACTTTCCTGAAAGCATGTTGAATATAGAAATCCCCTTATAATGTTCATAGAAAATGCATGGTTATATGTTGGTTCTCTCGAGCGTTATCGACAATGGGTGCCAGTCCGCCTTAATGGGACTTTGGGGCGTGACAAAAGTGGTATCAGAGCGGGTCGTCCTAGGGAGTCTTCAAATCCCTGTCTATGTAAAGTCTTGTTTATCGATGTGTTATGCACCATATTTATTAGCAGGAGGTTACGTGGCATTTAAGAGTTGTTACTTTCTTTTCATCCTTTAGATCATGCCATAGAGCCAAGTGTAGTAGGTGGATTGTGTCTAACCTCTAAATTGTTTTGTACAACAAGTATGCCAGAAACCAGGAAAAACAAAGGCAAAGGCAAGGAAGTAGAAGTGGTAGTTGATATGTCCATTTAGGTGAAACAACGAAATGAGGCTCAAGATGAGTCTCTGTCCCAGACATCTCCAACTCCTCCAGCCCTGATGAACCGGGAAGTAGTGAAATTCCCCCAAAACCACCTACTGATGCCACCGTGTAGGATATGAGAAATACAGTCCAGTTATTAACTCATATAGTTGTTGGCCAAGGTCAAAGACAAGAAGGCCCTATTATAGTTGCAGGTAGTGCGAATAGGGTAGCTAGCACGAGGGTATGTTACTTCCTTATTCTGGACCCTCCATCCTTCACCAAGTTGGATCCTAATGAAGATCCACAAGACTTTATCGATCAGATCCAATGTACATTGGATATTATGCATGTGAGCGGTACAGAAGCTGTTGAGCTAGCAACCTATGATTGAAGGGTATGGCTATATTGTTGTATGAAGTGTGGAAGCAATCCAAGGATATAGGTGCACCTCCAACTACCTGGAAGGAGTTCAAAGAGGCATTTCTTGATCATTACTTTCCATTAGAGATCCAAGAGGCCCGCGCAGATCAGATCTTGAATCTCCACCAATGGAATATGAGCATGAGGGAGTATAGCCTTCAATTTAATTTCTTGGCAAGGTATGCTAGTAATGTAGTTTCTACTATGGAAAATAGAGTTCATCGATATGTAGATAGGTTGGATTCATATCTTGTTAGTGACTGTAACATTAATTCTTTGAATAAAGGTATGGATATAGCGAGGCTGCAAGCTTTTGCACAGAAACTGGAGGATCAAAGGCAAAGGAGAAGGATTGGAAAGGGGGCAATCCAAGAGGGCCAGATCTACGAGGCATTTTACACTATCCCAAGGTGATCTTAGGCCTCGATTTTCTAATAAACCACCTAGGCCATCATCCTTATACTCTCTAGCTAGTGCTCTACCATAACTTCAAGGGTCTAGAAGTAATCATCTTGGTCAAATAGGCAAGGGACAAGGTGCACGGATAACAGGATATTTGGCAGGCGAGCAAATGACTCCTAGGAAGCCTTGCAAACAATGTGGGAGAAGTCATTTAGGTACATGTCATATTAGGACAAATGCTTGTTATTGGTCTGGTATTTTAGGACATATGATGAGAGATTGCCCGAGGAGACGCTTGGGTGATATAGGAAAACCTACTAGGTCAGGTGTTGCATTGTCATTGTCAGTTCCTCCATTAGGTAGGAGTCAGAAAGTACCTGCAGGTTGTTGCAGAGGTGTTGAAGAGGCAGTTAGTTCAAGTGGGCTCCAGAATCGCAGTTATGCTCTGGAAAGTTGGCAAAATTTGGAAGCTTCACCTGATGTGGTCACTGGTACATTTTCCATCATTTCACATAATATATATACATTAATTGACCCTGATTCTAGACTATCATACATCACTCCTCTAGTTGTTGGGATTCTTAAGAGAACACCCAAATTATTGAACATACCATTTGAAGTATCTACACTAACCAGTGAATCTATTATGGCTAGAAATGGTGAATCTATTATTGGTTGACCTTATTGAGCTAGAAATGGTAGAATCCCATGTTAATGGGTATAGATTGGTTAGCTACTTATGCCACCATGGATTGCCGAACTAAGAGAGTGTATCTCCACTTTCCAAATGAGGCAGTTCTTGAATGGGAAGGCAGTGTTGGGGCACCAAAGGGTAAGGTTATTTCTTATTTTAAGGCAAGGAAGACGAAGATGATATCTAACGGACATATATGTCATCTAGTTAGAGTGAGAGACATGGAGGCAGAATCACCAACTCTTCAATAAGTTCTAGTTGTGAATGAATTTGTTGATGTATTCCCTGAAGATCTTCCTGGTTTACCTACAGAACGAGAAGTAGATTTTGGTATTGACTTACCCTTCATATAGAATGGCCCCAGCAGAATTACGTAAATAAAAGGAGCAGTTAAAAAGACTTATTGGAGAATGGTTTTATAAGACCTAGTGTGTCCCCTTAGGGTGCACTAGTGTTATTTGTACGTAAAAAGAATGACACCTTGAGAATGTGTATCAACTACTGACAATTGAATAGGGTGACAATTAAGAAGAAATACCCTTTCCCCAGGATTGACAATTTATTTTATCAGTTACAGGGTGCCAAATGTTTTACAAGATTTATTTAAGAACAGGTTATCGCCAATTGAGGGTGAAGGAGAAAGTTATATCCAAGACAGCTTTCAGGGCATGTTATTGTCACTTTGAATTTCTTGTTTATGTTTTTGACTAATGAATTCACCAACAGGTTTTATGGATTTGATGAACAAGGTATTCAACCCATTTTTGGATGTGTTCGTAATAGTATTTATAGATGATATTTTGGTATATTCAACATTATAAGAGGACCATGCAAATCACTTATGACAGTGGCAGTCCTGGGTCATATAGTGTCCGATGAGGGAATAAGGATTAATTCACAAAAGATAGTGGCTGTGAAAAATTGGCCAAGGCCAACAGCACCCACAGAAGTTTAGAGCTTCCTAGGCTTGGCAGGTTTCTACACAAGGTTTGTCGAAGGTTTTTCTTCTATTTTTGCACCTCTAACATAGTTGACACATAAAGCAACTAAGTTCCAATGGAATGATGCATGTGAAAGGAGCTTCCAAGAGCTATAAAATAGGCTAACTTTTGCACCTTTGCCAGTACTTCCAGAAGGCACCGAGGGGTATGCAGTGTACTGCGATGCATTAGGAGTTGGCTTAGGGTGTGTACTAACACAACATGGTAGGTCATTGCTTATTCCTCTAGACAACTACTACCTCATAAGAAAAACTACCCAAAACATGATCTTGAGCTAGCAGAGGTTGTGTTTGCTCTGAAAATATGTCGCCACTATTTATGTAGGGTTTACGTTGATATATATACTAATTATAAGAGTTTGAAGTGCATCTTTAAGTAGAAAGACCAAAATTTAAAGCAGCAGAGATGGCTGGAGCTAATAAAAGATTACGATGTTGATATACTGTACCACCCAAGGAAGGTAAATATGGTAGCTGATGCTCTGAGTCGTAAGGCAATCATGAATAGTTGATCAAACTGTGTTATGCGAAGGAGTGGCTAAGGATCTATGTCAACTAGATAATTTGGGAGTTCTCCTTCTTAAAACCCCAAAGGAAGGGGTTGTTGTGCATAATGCTGCGAGTCTTCATTAGTATTGGAGGTGAAAGAAAAATAGTTTGAGGATCCTATTCTACAGCGACTTAAGGAAAATGTGGGTTTGGGTATGCTGAAGGGTTTTGAACTTACACAAAATAGAGTACTTTATTACCAAAATAGATTATGTGTGCCCGATATTAATGGGCTAAAAAGGAGGATAATCGAAGAAGCTCATTATTCAAGATAGTCCATCCATCCGGGATCAACTAAGATGTATCATGACCTGAAGGAGATGTTTTGGTGGGGACGCATGAAAAAGGACCTTGTAGAATTTGTGGCTCAATGTTTAAATTGCCAGCAAGTCAAAGTAGAACACCAAAAGCCGAGAGGTTATAGTTGATTTTAGAAGTTTGAATCTATATGGGTAATATTTTATAGACTCAAAAAGTCGATGCACTTCTTACCAGTTAAGAGTGATTATACAGCTGAAGATTATGCAATGTTATACATCAAAGAGATAGTCAAGATACATGGGGTCCCAATCTCTATTATATATGATCCGAGAGCTCAATTCACTGCAAAGTTTTGAAGTCCTTCTAAAGGAGTTTAGGGATACAAGTGAATTTGAGTACAACTTTCCACCCTCAAACAGACGGTCAAGCAGAACGTACTATTCAAACATTTGAAGATATGTCGCGGGCTTGTGCATTCGACTTCAAGAGTAGTTTTGAGTAGACCATTTGCCACTTATTGGATTTGCCTATAATAGTAGCTACTATTCAAGCATTAAGATAGGCACCTTTTGAAGCTTTGTACAGAAGGAAATGTAGGTCGCCAATCAAATGGTTTGAAGTGGGTGAAACCAACTTGCTTGGGCCAGATCTAGTACAATAAGCCACGAAAAAAAGTTAAAATAATACAACAGCGGCTAGAAACAGCCCAGATTCATCACAAACCATATGCAGATGCTAGGTGGAGAGTGAAACGACCCCAAAAAGTGCCCAAAAACGTGCCTCAGAAGTGCCCATAATCGTAATTTCCATATACCTCAAGATCCGTGTGTGGTATCAAAATTCCGACTTCATATTCTTGATCAGGGGAAAATTGAGTGGGGAATGGGTCTAACCTCGATTTTAGAGCAACCGTATCAAAATTTGAAATTCCATAATTTGAAAATTCTAGTGACAATCCACGCCCTTGATGAGACGCGGCCAGGGCGTGGATCAGTGTTATTTTTGGCCTGTTATTTCTTGTTCGGTCGAAGGCCTTTTGGTTTTGGGCCTAAGTCTTCTCATGCATAAAAATACCTATACTTAGTCATTTTTTCAACCTCATATCAAACAAGAAATTCTCCAAAACCCTCTCAAAGACTTAGCCAAATATTTCACTCAAATTTAAGTTTCCCAAACTCATTTTCAGATTCAAAAAATTCAAGCAAGCTTCAAGTTCTCATCTCAATCTTCATCAAGTAAATCTCCAAAGTTGAGGTATGTGGGTTTCAATCATTGGGTCTTTTCACCTATGGTCCCCAAGCTTCCTTTTGCATAAATTGTATGTTTGTAAGTTGATTTACCTATGAGTCTTCTTATTAGGAATTTTACTATGAACTATGTTGGGGTTTCATAAAAGTGTGACTGTTTAAGAATGTTTTGAACTATGAATCTAGTACCTATTTTGAGATTTGATGAAGAGTTTCTATGTATATTGCATGAGGGTATTATTAAGTATTGGTGGCTTGATTAACTTCAGGTTTTCTTCCATGATTTCAATCTTGAATTACATGGTTTTCACTAGCAGTACACACCACCAAGTTTTTGATAAATTATCCAGTTCAGGATTTTTGAGCTATTGATGATCCATTGCATGTCCTATGACTTGAATGACTTTATGATGATAAAAGGGAAGGTATATATGTGTTGATTTCATTAGAAATATCTATAGTGTTGCAAGTTGACCACACCTTATTGAGGGAGGTGCTATACCTCAATTGCCATGGATGGTGGGGCATGACAACCATCAACCAATTAAGGGGTTGATACTTCAATCGCCATGGATGGTAGCGCATGACAACCATTAACCAATTGAGGGGTTGATACTTTAATCGCCATGGATGGTAGGGCATAACAACCATCAACCAATTGTAGGGTTGATACCTCAATCACCATGGATAGTAGGGTGTGACAACCATCAAGAGGTCTCTTAATACACATGCAGTATGTTCTATAAAAGCATGTTTTACTTTAAGCATCATTCACACATGTCATATTATTGTTATGTTATCCATTGCTTATGGTATTGCATTTTGCATATATTTCCTATCTTTTGTTGCATTGCATCCTAAATACTTAGTACATTCAAATGTACTAACGCATAATCTATGCCAACATAATGTTACCCTGTATGAACTAGAGCTCCTCACGATCATCCTCATCCTTCTCGTGGCTAGTACTATCTTCCAAAAGCAAGTTTAGTGAGTCCTTAACTCCGGGGATGATATCTCTTGTTATTATATAAGTAAAGACTCTAATGATCTATTTGTTTGCTTTTGACTATGAGGGTGAGCCCGAAAAGTTGTTTTGACCCCCCCCGCTCAATTCTAAGTATAGAGGTGTTGTTGGACAAGTTATGTAATGATGCTATGAGCTTTGACTCTCCTTGACTCTTTTGATGTTTTATGATATGGAAGACTACCTTTGTCCCTTTGCCCTTATTTCTATTCTCTTATTATTTTTAAATTAATTTCGCGACCAAGGATGTGTAATGATAGGTTAAGAGGCTTGCTTAGGGTCCCTTTGGGTTCTCATTCGCCGTATCACGTCTAGGCCCTAGGCTTGAGTAGTGACAAACTTGGTATCAAAGCACTGGGTTGTTAATGATCCTCAGTATCCAATACACCACATCGATTAGAGTCTTGTTCATAGTTGTGTTGTGCACCACAACTATGAGTAAGAGGCTGTGAGGCATTTTCGAAAATGTTTCCCTTCTTCATGATCTATGTCGTGCAATAAAAATGTTCTTTGTTATTTTTAGATTATGCCTAACACAAAAGGAAGAAGAGCACGCACACCTGAGGAACATCCGACTCATAGAGAGCTCCAGTATGCTCTCACCTTGCTAGCTCAAGCCATAGCTAATCAAGTCAATCAAGGGGCCCAAGCCTCTCATGCTCCTACTCCGGCATCTTGGTGAGGGTCTTTATGAGGATGAACCCATCAAAGTTCTATAAGTCTAAAGTGGATGAGGACCCTCAAGAATTTGTTGATGAAGTGTACAAAGTGTTGTCTATTATGGGTGTTAGGTCAGAGGAGAAGGCAGAGTTGGCAGCATACCAACTCAAGGGGGTGTCCCAAATATAGTTTACCCAATGGAAACGGAGAAGGGAACAACAATGTGATTCTATAGGAGGAGTTTAAGGCAGCATTTCTCAGCAGATTCTTCCATCTTGAGCTTAGGAAGGCCAAAATGATAGAGTTCATGAATTTGAAGCAAGGATCTATAAGTGTGAGGGAGTATGCCCTCAAGTTCAACCAATTCTCTAAATATGCTCCACACTTGGTCGCCGACCCGAGGTCTAGAATGAATAAGTTCGTGATGGGTGTATCCGATTTGGTGACTAAGGAGTGTCATGCTGCTATGTTGATTAGTGACATGAACTTGGCCCGCCTTATGACTTATGCAGAGCAATTGGAAGGGGAAAAGTTGAGAAAGAGGAGGGATAATGAGGCCAAGAGGGCTCGTTTTGATGGTAGGTTCCAAAGTCCCAAAGGTGGCCAATTTTATCAAGGCCAAGGATTTTCTCATGCTCTTAATAGGAGGTTTGCCAATGACTACCCAGGAGCCCAAGGTGATGGAGGTGTGGTGCCTAATGCTATGTGTCCAAAATGTGGTAGAGGCCATGGTGGCCCATGTATGAGGGAAACTAATGCTTGTTATAGTTGTAGGGAATTGGGTCACAAGAATGTTGAGTATCCTCGTAATCAAAACAAGGGTAAAGATGTTCATCCACAAGGCTGAGGTGCAAATGCGATTCCTTTGGGGAGAGGAGGTCAACAAGGTGGTGCCCCAAGGCATAATTGGTTCTACGCTCTTCAAGGGAGGTAAGGGATAGGTGAGTGCCCGATGTCGTCACCGGTATGTTAAAAGTCTTTGATTTTGATGTGTATGCATTGATAGACCCGGGTGCCACTTTTTTTTTGTTACTGCTTTTGTTGCCTAAAAGTTTCATGTTGAGCCCAAATTGTTGTGTGAGTCTTATGAGGTGTCTAATCCCATTGTTACTGCTTTTGATAGACCCGGGTGCCACTCTTTTTTTTTACTGCTT
>JAABOM020073635.1:0-82146 GCA_011800125.2 Solanum clarkiae | reverse complement strand
CACAGTATAACTAAAGGTGGTCTCTTATCCTACACTAGTGCATAGTGCCATTTGAGTTGTTGCTTCATATACAGTATTTCCTACCTTACATATTCAGCACATTATCTCGTACTGACGTCCCTTACGGGGGACCTGCATTTCATATCGTAGGTACAGGTGCTAGTAGATATCCCCAGTAAGAGTACAAGATATTCAACTGTTGTTACCAAGATGCAGGTTGCTTCAGAGCTTTGTGTGTCTAGAGCTTATATTTTTGCATTGTATGGTTAGTTGATGCGGGGCCTGTCTCGACCCTTATCAGATACTCTTTCTTATCTAGAGACTTTGTAGACTATGTAAATTAAAGTGTGGTCAAGTCTTGTTAAACACTATGGACCCAACGGCCTAGCCATATGCATTTCCTTTAGGCTTGTTATTACTGTTTATTTTCTTTAAGGCATGTTGAATGTAGAAATCGCTTATAATATGTACGAAAAATGCATGGATACAGGTTGGTTCTCCCAAGCCTCATCGGCAACGGGTGCTAGTCCGCCCTAATGGGAATTTGGGCGTGACAGCTAGATCATGCCTAACATCGAAGGGGAGGAGACACCCAATGTTGGTACCGCTATGTTAAAAGTTTTTTATTTGATGTGCATGCTTTGATAGTTCCGGGGTCACTATTTCTTTCATTAGTTCTTTGTTGCTAGTAAGATTCATGAGTAACCTGAATAGTCATTTGAGTCTATTGTTGCTAGAAAGGTCTATAAGGATTGCCCCATGTTCTTACTGCATAGAGTCTTGTCTTGTGATCTTTGTTGAACTTGGCTTGACGGGTTGGGGGTCTTGGGGTTATTTAACTATATGCATATCATGCTTCCAATGAGTGTAGAACCCTTAAGGTTATAATATGGTGGTTAAGGATAGACGACCTATTTGGTCAAATACAATGGGTTAGTCACTTTACTGAGATTGATCTTTGGTTCAGATTTTGTCCACAAGTGAAGATGAGGGTAGGTGATATCCCCAAGTGTCTTTTTGAACTAGGAGTGAGCATTTTAGGTCATGGTGGGGTTGGTTGGTTGACTAATGCACCAACTATGTTTATGGGTTTCGTGAATAGGGTCTTAAAGCCCTACCTTGGCATGATTATAGTGGTCTCTAGTGATAGAGCATTGACTTATTTAGGGCTTGTGAATCATTTGGGGTAGTGTTGTAAGCCTTGGGGAATGAGAGGTTGTTTGCTAATTATGACGAGTGTGAATTATGGGTAACAAGAAAGTAGTTAGAGCTCCTTAAGAATTATGATATGAGTGTACATTATCATCTCGATAAGGATAATGTTATGGATGATGATTTGAGTAGCGTATCTATGGGTAGCCTAACATGTGTTGATGGTGGCAAAAAGATGACTAGAGAGGTCCATCGGTTGGCTAGATTGGGAGTTAGGATGAAAGAGGTTGGCTATGGTGGTGTAGCGGGGGCTAATGGTTCTGGATCTTTCTTGGTTAATGAGGTGAAATAAAAGCAAGACCTTGACCCTTCCTTGTTAGAGTTAAGGACTAAAACAACCCCAAAAAGTTCCCGAAAATGTGACTCGAAATGCCCGAAATTACAAATTCTATATATCTCAAAATCCATTTTCTATTTCAAAAATCTAATTTATATTCTTGTTCATGGGGTCAAAATTAGGTAGAAAAGGGTCTAATCTCTATTTAAGAGCGAAATTTTAGCAATTATGAAATTCCATAGTGCAATTTCCAGTAGGATTTTCGCATTGCCTCCGAGATGCGCCTCTGCCTATTTTGGGGACTGACGTGCTGTCAAAATACAACATATCTAGTGCCTAAAATAAGGGATTTTGTGAGTTCTTAAAATGAATTTTTAGTGTTTTAATGTGTTTTTATGTTAATCTTGCAGAAAAGTTAGGTTGACATGATTTTGAAGAAAAGTTGCAGATTTTGCTGAAGTATAGGCCTTACGAACCAACCTACGAGCGTAGCTCAAGCTACAAGTCATAGGGTGGTATCATAGCAGGAATTAGAGACAAAAAATTAGAAATCAACCAAGTGAAGGTCACTCCTACGAAGACATCCTACGAGTCGTACGACATATAATGACTCATATAGGTGGACTCGTAGCAAGAATCAGAAAACTAAAATGTTGGACCAAAAACAGAAGACCAAGACTCCGAAACAAATATACGAGTCATAGTCCAAGCAACGACTCATACTTATGGGTCGTACTAGTTCAGTCCAAGATGCCAAAAACTTGATACGAGACCCCGATTACGACTCGTAGGTCATCCTAGGAGTCGTAACTACGAGACTTATCAACTACCAACTGTCTTTTCTGTGTCAATTCTTGGGTTATTTTGTAAATACTATATATAGCTTAAGTTAGGTTTTTGAGAGTGAGTTTGACCAATAGGTAATCTACCATTAATTTTGCACCTTTTCTTAGTTTTTTAGAGTAGTTTGTTGTTCTCTCTTGGAAAACCCATTTTGGGGATTGCAAATCTCACCTTGTACTCATTGTTGATCAATCAATCTTGTGGGTTTCTGACTTCTGGTGCCTATATTCTTCATTGTTATTGGTAGAACTCTTAACTATGTTTATCATGTGCATTTTTGTGTGTCTCGATACAATCATGAGTAGCTAAGCACGCACAACTCGGGGTTGTGGGAACCATGGGTGGTCGACTTGAAATAATCGAGGTTTCTTGCATTTCTATGATTGGGGTTTCACATGTATTATCTATTTCCCTTCATTTTTGTTATTGTTTGGTGGTGGCCAACACTAAACCCCACCTACTATCACGATCCCGACCAATATAGTTACGAATAGGAAAAAGGAAGTAGATGACCAAATTCGATTAATGTGTTCTCGTCTAATCAACTAAACCTAACAAAGGGGAGGTCGACTAGGACTATTAGTAATGGTTAGTTGGCACGCCATGGTGGCCGACCAAGCGCCATTGTGAAATTCTACCTTCACCTTCATAAGAGGGCTGGAAGAACCTAAGTTACCGTCCTGCATGCAAATCACCAATTGTCATTATGTTATCTAGGGTAATCGAGTCGATGAACCACGGGGAACACAATTCCTGAGTTGTCCCCAAAATTGAGTGTTTCCTTGCATTACAGTTAGTGTCTATTTTATTTAGTTTTTGAATCATAAACCCCCCTCCATTTAGAGATTATAGTCATAAATACTTGAAATGATTAGTAGTGAAGTCTTGTAGTCAAGCCCTATATTCCCTGTGGATTTGACCCTAACCTCGGTTAGCTTAATTGCTGACAATGACCATTTTCTTATTAGAGCGTGAACATCACCAGAAATTATGGCACCGTTGCCAGGGAATACAATTAGGTTTTGATTTGATTTCACTATTAGACAGTTCTAGGTTGATTTCTAGAGTCTCTTCTACTTTATTTTTGTTGTTTGATTTTATTTGCAAGGTATACTAGGTTGTATTCCCAAATGTGGAGCCAAGGCAATCCTTTAGCTCCATTAAATTTGGAGATCCATCGATTAATAAGAAGAATGGCTCAAGTGAATAAGGATATTAAGGTTGAGGAGGATATGCACACGAACAGGGATATGGATAGAGAGGAGAATCCACCAAAAAGGGGTAACAGGCCACAACTCAGGGACTTCAATGAGAATGCTTATGGATGGAATCAATATCGATTGAATCCTATGGCTATGGATGTTACCGGTGCTATAATACTACTTCCTTTATCGGCAGATACTAAGTTCATAGTATCAAGTGGATTGCTCCAAATGCTCCTAAACCATGGTTTGTTCACAAGGCTACCTTCGGAGGATCCCCACCGTCATCTTCAGAATGTGGTGTTTGTCTGAAAAAGTGTCATGGGGACACAAAACCTTTCTCTTGATGCTATGGTTTTGAGAGTGTTTCCAGTGTCATTGACTAGCAATGCAGCTGTATGGTTATCTGAGCTTACTCCGGGTACGATCACAAGTTGGGGCAAACTTTAGAGAGTGTTCCTTGAAAGGTATTTCCCAATATCCAAGAAGTTGAAGCTCAAGGACGAAAGAAACAATTTTGAGCAATTATTGGGTGACTCTATTAGCACAACATGGGAAAGGTTCACCAATGCTTGAGGATGGTCCTAGATCATAAGATTATGGATGATGCCTTGGTTGAAATTTTTTATCGGGCAATCGATGAGAATAGTCAAGCTTGCACCGACACAATCATGGGAGGCATGTTCCTAGACCAACCTTTCACATTGATAGTTGCAAGGATTGAGCAAGTGGTAAAAACAAATAGAGCATGGGGCCAACAAGAGCAGGGAGTGATGAAACTTTCTTGTGCAGTTAATACTAATAATGAGCAAGTAAAGGTAAACGAAGAGAACATGGAGCAACTTGCTCAACTTCGCACAAGTATGGACTTGGTCTTAAAGCAAAACCAAGCAAGCGTCCATGCGGTCACTCACCAATCTTTGAAGGATCCCATCTATAATGATCAATTCTTTGATGAGGATGCATGTTATGTAAGCAACCAAGTGGCAGGTATCCTATGAGAGAGAGAGATTGCCAGACGTAGATTAGGGGAGAAGCGAGGGCTACAGGAATGGTCCTTATATGCCTCCTCACAACCGTGATGCTGGGTCAAGTAACTATAGGATTGAAGATATGTTCGAAAAATTGTTGAAACGATCCAACCATCAAGATGAGACTTTGCAGAGAATGAAAGAGGATATTTCAAGTATTAACCAAAACATTGAGTCTCACTCGGTGGCAATTAAGCAACTTGAGCAACAATTTGGACAAGTGTCTTCACAATTGAACCAACGCCAAAAGGGCACCCTATTAAGCAATACAGTTCAAAATCCTAAAAATGAAGGGGATTGCATGGTGGTAATGACTTGGAGTGGCAAGAGAAAAATATATCCACCTATGCCGGTTATTGTCGATGAAGTTGCGGAAAAGGGTTTTGGTGGTGAAGTTGCGGGTGAAGGAGAAGGTCGAGAAATTGTTGGGAGGCAAAGAGAAGAGCTAAGGGAGTATGACAAAGTGAAATCTATCCCAAAATCCCCTCCTTCTTTCCCTCAAAGGTTTAAGAAGAAGGAAGAGGAGGGAAAGTTCAAACACTTCCTTTCGATGTTGAAGCAAGTATCCATCAACACTCCCCTTTTTAGAAGCTTTGGAGAAAATGCCCGGGTATGCCAAATATATGAAGGATTCAATCACTAAGAAATGCACTTTGAGCCAAGCGTTCTTACTAGAACTTCGATAATATAGTGCGATTATGACTAAATTCCTTGCTAAAAAGCGAGAAGACTTCGGTGCATTCACCATCCCTTGTACCATTGGTGATGTCGAGTTCACAAGAGCATTGTGTAACTTAGGAGCGAGCATCAATCTAATGCCTCTTGCAATATTCAAAAAGCTTGGCCTTAGTACTCCTACCCCAACAAGAATGAGGTTGCTTATGGTCGATCGAACAATTAAAAATCCAGAAGGAATCCTTTTGGATGTACTTCTTAAAGTTGATAAATTCATCTTTCCGGCAGATTTAGTGATTCTCAACTATGAATTTGATTTTGAGATGTCCATCATTTTGGGAGGCCATTTCTGGCCATTGGAAGAGCCCTAGTAGATATAGATTTAGGTCAGCTACAGTTTAAGATTAATGATGCAAAAGTTGTGTTCGATATTCGCCAATCCATGAAATACCTAAATGAGTGCAAGAGTGAGGTGTGGACGCTCGATGATAGTTGATGAAGGAATATGACAAAGTCGAGCTACAAAATTAAACAAGGAGTGTCTTTAGAGGCAACCCAAGCATTGTTGATAAGTGTTGGTTTATTTTTAAGTGTTTTTGATTGTTGAGGTTCTTAGGTAGAAGTTGTGAGTTTGTTATTATGATTGAAAGACATTGATGCAGTTGTGCTAATTTGGGAATTGTTGTGTTTTGAGATTTGTTTTGCAGGTGAGAATTGAAGAACTGAAGATTTAAAAAATGACATTTCGAGCAGCCTCTATGATTAGGCTTACGAGTCATAGTCTACACCATGACTCATAGTCATGCATCGTAGAGAGAATCAATGAGTATCAGAAGTTGATACATACACTACGAGCCAATCTTATGACTCGTAGGGCACCCTACGAGTCGTAAGTGGCATGCGTAGTGCCCAGGTATGATTCCTAAATTTTTATCAGTATTGGGTCTGCTACAAGACCAGGACCTATGAGTTATAAGACAACCTATGACTCATAGTCGGGGTCTCGTAGCCCTGATCTGCATTTTTTTAATCACCGACCTAGTTTAATTTAAAAGGGGGTCAGAATAAAATTTGACCCCTAAATTCATTTCATAAAACCCTAAGGCGATGGAAAACCTCATCCCATCACCCATGTTATTTTTCTGACCAAATCCTGACTAGCTACCTACGTCATTTTCCGGCAAAGATTCCAGCGAAGGCACTATTCTAGGATTTTTGGCGTAGTTTTCGATTTCTTTCACTTTGGTTTACGTCTATAATCAATTGATAAGCTCTATGGTTTAATTTTTAAATATTTTATTGTGAGTTTGTCCCCTATTGTTTCGTCCCAACACATGCAAGTGCGTTTGGTCAAAACAAGTAACATAGTGGCCTTATTTTGAGGACTGGATTGTCGAACCCAAGGATTTAATACAAATTGCTTAATATTCTAAGTTATAATGCTTAAAAAGTGATAAAAAATTTATTTATGAAATTATGTATAAATTTAAAATTAGTAACTTTGGAGAAAAATGAGATCTTCTTATTTTATACTTTATTTATCCAAATATTGCGAGATTCCGTGATTGTAACCTTGGCGACACCGTTATTCTTAAAGTTAATACTTATGGTTGGGCAGTGGACTATTAATTCACAGGGTTGAAATTACCTAATTAGGGTTGCACACCTCCATTTGCCTATTTCTATTGTTTGTCTAACTACATCATTGATCGAGGATAAACAATACAATAGAAATGCATTAATAATGCCTTCCTGTACAATAAATCGAGCTTGGTGTAGAGATAGTTGTCACAAGTTTCTAATACACAAATCAATCTCATATTTTAATTTAACAAGCTCTTTATATTATTATGTTCTTAAGCATTCAAACATCTTTCAAATTCACAGTGCTAAACATATTCATTTCCATAGGTGATCAAGCTAAGAAATGTATATTTAAATAATACAAGAACAATCAGAAATACCTAATCATAAGCACTAAAACCCAAACATTAACACATTGTCTATGGCTACAATCCCACAAAATAGAAAGATTAGCCACTCATGCTAATCATACAAACTAATGTTATACTTAAACTCATAAGCAAAATACAAAATGAAGTTAAAACTGACAAAAAATGATTCTCCACAGTGAACAACCACCTCCAAAACTTGAGCAAAAACTTAAACCAAAGGATGATTAGGGTTACATGTTTTCCATGACTTATATAGCCTAAAAATCTGACTTCTGATGCATTTTCCTTCAAGTCCGCGATGCAGACTAGTATTACTTTTATCAATCTTTGCGTACAATGTTGACTGGACCAAAAAGTCACCTTTTTCACAGTAATGCGCGATGTGCACTAGTATGACTTAAGTTGCTTTTTCACCAACCCAATTGAAAAATGACGTTGCATTATTGTTACACTAGTCTACGACGCGCCTTGGTCGCGTATTAAGTGCTTGAACTTTTTCTTCCTTGTTTTCTTGCCCGAGTTGTTTTGTTTTGCTCTGGGTCTCATTCCAAAATTTTAAAATACGATAAAAATCAATAAGAAAAAGCACAAACCCGAAGCATAATTTGTCCAACATTAACATAATACACAAAATCTTATTAGAATACCTAAAACTCCATAGATCTAGCCTCGAACTTAACTTTATTTACGGGACTTTGGTTTATTTACGCGTATAAATACACCTAGGATCACCACCCCACACTAACAACTTTGTCCGTCCTTACGCAAATCAAGACTCATGCTTGTAAACACCTAAATAGTATGTATAATAAAATTTATACACACAACCTTTTTCACTTCAACATGAACATTTGTCAAGATTCCTAGCAACAACAACTTTCATAAATATTTTAATGAATAAATGCGGACTAATGCAGAACTTTCATTACAGCTTTACCTAGTTTCGGCCCTTTGATGATCATGTGCCTTCACTTGAAAAATTATCCATGCACACCATTAAATTCTTAGAAGAAGATTTTATTTGGGTACACAATCAACTCTTCCTCTCACAAAAGAAATCTTATGTTGCTTCTAATTATTATAGACTTGTCCTTAATATTTAAATTATTCCTAGTTAGAATTTTTCATTTTAGAGGATCACTTAGGTCTTTTATTTGGTTGTAATGTAGGCTTACGGCTGGTGGGATATATTTCTGGATATATCTATCATGGTTCATTTCCCGAGCGCTTAAAGCTTACACTACCCTATTTTTCTCTTCTTTTGCCCTATTTAATATTCTTCATTTCGACATCCTTTATTTGTTTCCACAATTTTCATACTCAAAATTATCAACAAATATTAACAAACACATTATTTTTCTATTTTCTTTTGATTTTTTTTGAATAGTACCTCCGAACCATAAATTTCTACTGTCATGTTCCATTTAAGCTGCTCATTACCCTACTTTTTATGTTAAAGTGCTCAAAAATTAGGATCAAATATTGTTAAAAGTCAAAGAAGGGGTTCAACTTGAAATGTGGCTAATGAAAGAAAAAGTCTAAAGCTCAACATGGTTAAGTAGGTTGTCTTAATTAATTGGATACAAAGGTGTAAGTTATTCAGGTTACCAAAGAAATGCCTAGATCCTTTCCCTAAAAATTCAAAATCTACTAAGTTATTTTAACATATCAGGTAACAACTATAGCACATAAACTAACAATTCAACTCACAATCACATCGCACATTTTCATCGTAAGGCAACACTAGATTCACTATCACTTATTTCTCACGATTTTAAAATTAAACAGCTATTCATCAGTACAAATTTCAAGTTTACGCTATTAAGGACTCAAGAATTTATGCCATCTTAGTTTCTCATGGTTTCACATATAACAAATATTTTACATGCTACTGACACTCTAAAATGTGACTCTATTTGACACATACACTTAGGACGGTCGTCATCCATTCGTCATAGGGTAATGTCACTCAACTATGACTTTACCACAACAAATAATTATAATACTAAGATGTATTGACAACAAATATTCATAATAATTTCAAACAAATTATCACATAAACAAAGAAAATAATAAAGTTGTCCACAAAAGAAAATAATCATGTCAAAATATCAACTACAGTAGCAAAAATAATAACATATGTCGAGGTCATACAATACCCAACAACAAATAGCATAAATAGCCCCCTACCCTACACTTAAATAATAGCACTGTCCCTAGTGCTAACTAAAAAGAACTTGTGAAATATGGTGAAATGCTCAATCTTCGTCCTCCGAGCTATCATTGCCGCCTCTGCGTCTTCCTGCTCTATATCGCTCTTGTTCAACTTTGGGTCAGAGAGAACATCATCATCAAATGGATCCACGAACTGAGGGCCAATGCCTAACATTTCTCGGGCATAATCATTTAGCGGGTACTGGATCTCTACCTCGACAATCTCCTTGGGTGTGAAAAGGTGGCCACGTGCCCGCAACATCAGTGACTGCATCCTGAACATGCATGCAATGAACAACTCATCTCATCAGGAATGCTTGATGGTGATGAGAGTAGGTGCTTCTCTAAGCTTCGGTCCTTGAACAGCGCTGGCAAGGCAATGAGATGCCTTGATGTGTAGGTAGTAGTTGAGATTGTCTGTGGGCACACCTACATGCATACATATCTTAGTAATAATACTTCCAAAGGTGTACCTGTGTCCCTTGTGCGCCCGAGCTCTCCTCATGGCCGACTTTAGTAACGACTCAAAATTAAGTTGCATCCCTGTAATAAGTGCAGATACAAGGCAGACCAGCTCCCTGGTGACCTCGGAGAAATGCTGGCCCAAAAATAGTCCATGCGTGACAATCTTCAACCATACCCGAGCCTCCTTGTTGAGCTGCCCAAACGAGAAAGTCTGATGGAATCCCCTGTATGCATGCCTGTCCCATCGGGCTATGGACTGAGGGCCTGAAAGTCTATGCCAGATGGCCTAGTATGGAGGGTGTTGGACCAAGGTCTCAAAGGTGCGTTATATTTGATAATGTCCCAATGATCTTGTTAATGATCATGGGACTGAAATCTACGTCACATCCTACACCTTAACTTGCTTGTTGTATGCCTTCTTGCTAATGTTTGCATAGAAATCCCTGATGATACTCAAATTGCAAGGACGTGGCTACTCAAATAGGAAGTTTAACTGATAGGGAGGTACCATTCATAGATGGCTGGGTAGGCTAGTCAGAGCGACTCAGCATCAATTGGGAAGTCCGGGAAGTATTTGGATTTTGGGTGGCATTTACACCACTTAAGTACAACTAGGTCAACCGCCTTTTCCCTGTAGTTTAGTTGCCTATTTCTTTGTTTGGGTCCCTTCGGTACTGTCGGGACCTCCTCTTGGTGGGTACAGCTGCTGTCCAGTTGGACTATCCTGTTTCGCCTCTGGATGCCATCAGCAACCTACAAAATCAAGTAATGGTAGTAAGGGACAACCACAGAAATTTATTCAGTGCATTTACATTTTCAGAAACCAATTAGTCCAAGGTGTTAACTGTATATTGCTCAAACATCAGAACAGAATTCAACTTTGGAAAGATATAGCCTTATGTCTGCAAGTGGCAATGAGAAAACAACCCATCTACATGCAACAAGTAACCCTACACTTCATTTCAATGTAGCCTAAAGATGGTACTCAAACTTCCCAAATTTAGTTAATTCATACAGTCCAAGATGTTGACAATATAGCAACCCTCATTACACACAACCATGTACTAACCATTTGAATCCAATTGTAGCAAAAAACTGTTTAGTGTTCCCAATATCAAGTAATTATGAAAAAGTTCAGGTAGACATGCTCAGTTTCTCTGTGTTTGCAATAGTTAAACAATCTAGAAGCATTGTGGTTTTCTAAGGTGTGTGAGGTGGGATCAAGTGGCTGATCCTAACTATGCAACATATATCACCAATATAACAAAAAATCACTAAATAATGCTAACACAGGAAACAATACCTAGCTTCCTTTCTCTCATTTTGCCCTAGACAGTTGTCAAAGCAGAAGAGGAGCATGACAACTTAACACAAAACTTATGAGGTGAAGTTACAAACTACACAAATCATGAGAATGCTAATGCAATCTAGGAGGATAATTAAGAATCCCCACCCAAATTACATGTAGTGGGTGAGAAGGTACTCAGACTTCCCTACTCACTGCATCTATCAATAATAAGGGAACATAGAAACATCTACATGGCATTCACTGTTCAGCTATCTCAGGTGTAACCTAAAAAGACCAAAATTATCAAATATCTAGTAGGTAATTATCCTCAAAACAATTCTCATTTTGATGTGAAATCAGGTGAGAGTAAACTTAGCCATCACCCACAAAACCACTAGATCAAACATTCATTAACTAGTTTCACTTTACACTAATGTGGACATCAAAATAGCACACAACTTTCTCAACTCAATTCAAACAATGAAATATGCTAAATTTCACAAATTGACATGGGAATAACTTCCACCCTCTTGAAGTATTTTAGAGTAAAAAGTCCTACACAAAGCGATGCATATTGTATCATAAAACTATCCCAAAACCTTGTTTACCATAAGCACAAACACCAGAATGAGGAAAGCAGAATAAGGATTGGAGAAATCATGCAGTACCCCACATTTGAGCCTAATCAAGCAATGACAAAAATATTTGTAATATGAAAACAAGCCTAAAATGCACAAATTTCACAACTCAGAGCAACCACGTGACATTACCCACAACCATGACTATAATTAAGTCACCTAAACAACAACCTTAGTTTGACATTTGGCCTATCCCACACTTGGAATGAATATTCCCATACATTCTTTAGCACCAATTTCGAACTCACAATATCAATTGCCCCCATTTTATATATGAAATTTGGCGTAGGGTTAATCTCATAATCAAAATTCATGAAATCAAGTGTGGTATCAACATGAGGTTTCAAACTTTCATTTAAATAAGTCAACTACCTCAACACATGAAACTTATTAATCCACATAATCTTGCACCCAGTCAAACATGAGTATATTCATGTTGTTGTACCAATAATGGGGGAATGGAAAAGGAGACTCACCTAGAGAGAGGAATACAAAATTGTGGATGAAGGCTAGCAAAACCTGAGTGTGTGTCGCGGATCGGGGTTGTGAGAATTGAAGAAAATTTAAATGGGAGAAGAGAGAAATAGTTTGGGGGGTCGGGCATGTGGGAAGGGGAAGGGGATCTATTTAAAAATTAATGGGTTAGGTCAGGTTTAGTGCAAACTGAACAAAATTAACATATGTGTTCATCCTCTCTGCATTACGGACGAGACGCAATTTTACACTTTGTTAAAAAAAGGTTCTTTTGTTTCTAGCAAAAGGTGCAAGTCGCGGAGTGGACGCGAAGACCCCTCTGCCATGAATAGTAAAAAAAATATTTTTCTAGTTTGGGGCTCGAAACAATCAACCTAATACCTAAACATGCTAAAATATTCTACAACAATTGATTTTGACCAAAAAAAAATTCAAAAACTAACAAACAACTCAACGAGAAATTGAAATAAAAAATTTGCACATTCTTGACAGCCAGTGTGCTTCGCCTACTGGTGTTTTTATGTTTAATTTTTCATTTTTTTGATTTTTTTGTGTGTTTAAGTCATGATTTTTTTAACATATATATATATATATATATTCATTTTCACTTATTTATATAATTATGGAAAATGAAATAATAAAATAAAATAGCATAGAAAAATATCATCTTATTCACGGGTTGATCCCACGTAGCGCTTGATTTAACCTCGCGACATGACGCAACGAAATTTACTCATCCTTGGCCAATTCATTGGCCTGCTCAACTTTTGTTGTGTCTTTACCATAGTAGTGCTTAACACGTTGACCGTTTACCAAAAACATTTGATTGAAGGTCTCATCCTTTAATTCCACCGCTCCATGTAATGTTATGGATACCACCACATAGGGTCCACTCCATTTTGAATGCAGCTTACCTGGGAACAATTTCAAATGAGAGTTAAAGAGAAGTACCTGTTGGCCCAGCTCAAAAGTGCAATTGATTATATGTCGATAATGCCACCGCTTGGTCTTTTCCTTGTATAGTTTGGCATTCTTATACGCCTGAAGCCGGAATCTTCTAACTCCTCTAATTGCTCCAACCTCTTTCTACAGGCAAGCTCGGCAGCAAGATCTAGCCTTTCTATTTCCCAATAAGCTTGGTGTTGGAGCTCTACCGGGAGATGACAAGATTTTCCATACACCAGTCGGTACGGGGATGTGCCAATTGGCATTTTGTAAGATGTACGGTATGCCCATAAAGCTTCATCAAGTTTGGAGGACCACTCTTTCTTTGTGGTGTTTACCATCTTTTGTAAGATTTACTTGACCTCCTTGTTGGAAACCTCTACTTACCCCCTAGTTTAGGGGTGGTATGCAGTGGCCACCTTATGTCTTACCTCGTACATCACAAGAAGGTTCTTCACTGTTTGGTTGATGAAATAGGTACCACCATTACTAATGATGGCTCTTGGTGTACCCAAACGAGTGAAGATGTGCTTCTTAAAAAATTTTATTACCACCTTGGATTCATTGGTGGGTAAAAGAAGTTGCTTCCACCCATTTGGACATATAATCGACTACGACCAATATCTAAGTATTACCTAAAGAGGGTGGGAATGGACCTATGAAGTCCATTCCCCAAACATAAAAAATTTCTACCTCTAGAATGTTATTTAATGGTATTTCATATCTCCTAGAGATAGTACCTATCTTTTGGAAAGCATAATAAGATTTTACAAATTTTATAGCATCTTTAAACAGAGTTGGCCAGAAGAAACATGATTGGAGCATCTTGTAAGATGTACGCTCACCTCGGTGACGACCCCTTATGGAGAAGCATGGTATCTCCCTAGGATCTGCTGCATCTCTACTTCAAGCACACAACATCTCACCATACCATTAGCCCCTTTCTTGAAAAGATAGGGCTCATCCCATATGTAAGCTTTGGCGTCATGGGCTAACCGATTGCATTGTTGATGGTTGATGTCTGGGGGTAAACCTCAACTTACCAAGTAATGTATGCATACCATGGTTGTTGTGCCATTTCAAGTGCCAGCATCTGCTCGCCTGGAAATCCTCCCTGATTTGCATTTGTTCCCCAACGTGTGCATCAATTTCCAGGCAAGAGAGGTGGTTGGCAATCAAGTTTTCACTCCCTTTTCGATCCTTCATCTCAATATCTAACTCTTGGAGAAGCAAGATCCACTGAACGATCCTTGGTTTTGCATCCTTTTTGTTGAACAAGTATCGGAAAACAACGTAGTCCGTGAAAATGATGACTTTGGTGCCCACCAAATAAGATCTAAATTTATCGAATGCATATACTAATGTGATCATCTCTTTCTCCGTAACAGTGTAGTAACTTTGAGCTGAATTAAGAGTTTTTCTCACATAGTATATGGAGTGGAACACCTTATCCTTTCATTGTCCAAAAACAACACCCACTGTCGTGTCACTTGCATTGCACATAAGCTCAAATGGTTGACTCCATTCTGGTGCTTGCAAGATAGGTGCCTCAACTAACTTTTTCTTTAACGTTTCAATTGCTTGCAAATATGAAGAATCAAAGTTAAAGGCTACCTCTTTTTCTAGGAGTGAACAGAGTGGTTTGGCATTCTTCAAGAAGTCCTTAATGAATCTACGGTAGAAACCTGCGTGTCCAAGAAAGCTTCGGACTCCTTTAACTGAAACAGGGGGTGGTAGCTTCTCAATCACTTCAATCTTGGCTCGGTCCACCTCTAAAACACGCTTAGATACCTCGTGCCCCAAAATTATCCCTTCCTTAACGAGAAAATGTCATTTTTCCCAATAACGGACAAGGTTAGTTTCTTCACATCTTGCTAGAACCTTGTCAAGATTTTCCAAACACTTTTCAAAAGATTCCCCAAAAACTGAGAAATCATCCATAAATACTTCCACATACTCCTCAACCATATTATGAAAAATAGCTATCATGAACTATTGACAGGTGGCAGGTGCATTGCATAACCCAAAGGGCATGCATTTGAAGGATAAGTACCATATGGGCAATTAAATATTGTTTTATCTTGGTCTTTTGAAGCAATGGTGATTTGATTATACCCTGAGTGACCATCCAAAAAGCAATAATATTAGTACTCAGCAAGTCTATCAAGCATTTAGTCAATGAATGGCACCGGGTAATGATCTTTTTGGGTGGCATCATTTAGCTTCCTATAATCCATGCATATTCTCCACCTCGTTACCGTTCTTGTCGGTATCAACTCATTTTTATCGTTAGTGACCACTGTCATGCCTCCTTTCTTCGGGACACATTGAACCGGGATGGGCCATTTGCTGTTGGAGATGGGGAAAATGATTCCCGTATCTAACCACTTTATTACTTCCTTCTTCACAACTTCCTTCATAATTGGGTTCAACCATATTTGTGGTTGCGCCACTAGTTTATGACCTTCCTCCATGAAGATCCAGTGCATGCACAAAGCTGGGCTAATGCCGTGGATATTCGACATTTACCATCCCATGGCTCTCTTTCATTTCTTAAGCACAACGATTGCATCTTCCACCCGAATTGCAGTTAATGAAGGAGACAAAACTACATATAACATATTATTATCTCTAAGAAAAAACATACCTGAGATGTGAAGGCAATGACTTCAATTCAAGCTTTGGTGGTTCTTCAATTGATGGTTTCAGTGGGAACCAAACACCCTATTTAAAGGTGCAATCCCCTTCTTGAACATACTTGCATTATTGTTCAATACACTCTCAATTTCGAGAGCCTCTGCATCATCCACTAGCCCTTGATTTATCAACACTCTCTCTAGTGGGTCTTTGACCTCCACTTGACTTACCATGGCAGCTGTGTCTATTACCATGAGGGTAGCCAAATCTTCATATGCAACTAGTAGTTCCATGGCCTTATATACATCAAAAACTTCCACTTTGTCTTGGTACCTCATTGTGAGTCCTCCTACATCTACATTTATTAATGCTCCTCCAGTTGCCAAGAATGGACGACCAAGTATGAATGGGACTTCGGGATTGGGTTCAAAATCAAGGATGACAAAGTCCACGGGGAAGATGAGAGATCCCACTTGAACCAAGATATCCTCAATAACATCTTCGGGCCTTACCATCGATCTATCTTCCAATTGCAATACAATTATAGTTGGCTTTGGTTACCCAATTCCCAACTTGAAGATTAACGAACTTGGCATAAGATTTACGCTTTCCCCAAGGTCACACAATCCTATGGCATTCAAACAGCTCCTAATTGTTACTTGCAGTGTGAAGCTTCCGAGATCTTTGAGTGCAACCATCTCATATTCTGCCAACTTGTTCTTATTGGAAACAATGTCTTTCATATACTTTGCATATTTTGGAATTTCGTGCAAAACATCAATAAGTGGTAAGTTAATTTGTACCTGCTTTAGGAGTACAATGAATTTTTTACGACGTTCATCTTTCTTTTTTTCAGTTTTTGTGGGAATGGAGACGGTGGCTTAGGCAATGGAATTGCCTTATCAGTGGATGTGCTAGGAATCACGGGTTCCTCATTTTGGACACCACTTGGTGCAACCATATTTTTCTTCTTAGGAACCAATTCAGTCAATGACCTTCCGCTTCTCATGCTTACAGCATGAACTTACTTGGGATTTAGATCTGTATCTCCTGGCAAACCTCCTTGGGGTCTTAACTTCATAGAACTTGCCAATTGCCCCAACTGCTTCTCCAAATTTTGAAGATTTTGTTTGTGTCTTTGGATTTCTTCTTCTTGGCGATTTTGGTTTACCAAAATTTGCCTTAGAACTTCACTATCTGACATGTTTTTTGGATGGCCTGCTTCACCAGTTAGTAATTTGTTGATTGTAGTATTGTTGGCTTCCTTGTGGACGTTGTTGTTGAGATTGTCCTTAATTTTATTAGTTACCACTGCAAGAGATGTTAGGATGATTCCTCTAATTTGAATTGTAGGAATTTCCAAAACCTTGATATCCGCCTCTATTTGCATTTTCAACAAAATTTATCGCCTCAGGATTTGAACCGCAAAAATTCAGCAGTGTGGTCTCATCCTCCACAGACATCACACCAATTATTTTGCTATTGCTATTGTGTTGCATTTACCAGTGAGAATTGCTAATTCACTGTTGGATTTTTCTATTGTTGACCCATCGATAAGTTGTTGAATTGGGTAGTCATCATGTTTTGCATAGATCAAATTTGTGCTTGCAAAGCAGTGATGGCATCAATTTTTAACATTCCAGCTTGCTTATGAACTGCGGGTCGACTTAATCCTCTATTCCACTCGGGATTTACTTGACTTATACTATTAAGAAGTATATATAACTCATCATACGTCTTTTCCAAAGCTTGTCCTCCTGCAACAGAACCAAGAAGAATCTATGTGTTTGGTTCCAATCCTTCAATGAAGGTATGGACCAACGCTTCATTAGATTGACAATGATGGGGACAATTAATAAGTAAAGTTTTAAACCTGTCCCATGCTAGATATAAGTTCTCCCCTAGCCTTTGCTTAAAGCTTAAGATCTCACTTCTCAATTTAGCCGTCTTACCGGATGGAAAGAACCCCCTGGCCTTTTCTTAAAGCTTAAGATCTCACTTTCTAGCAAGACCATCCCATAAAGTATTGAAGTTACGTGGTTCAATTTACAACCAACTCATTGCTTCTCCCAACAATGAGAACAGAAACAAGGTCATCCTCACATAATCATGATTTACGCCTGTAGGAATGAAAGTGTCAGCAATTTCTAAAAAAATATTAAGATGTACCTATGGATCTTCGTGTGGCAGTTCGGTAAATTTCCTAATTGAGTATAGCAATTGAATCATATTTTGTTTAAGCTCCGAATGACCACTAGGTTCCAGCTTTTCGAAACAACTAGTGGTAGTGGTTGTTCTAGGAATGGCTATATCTCTTACTGTCCTAGTTGGGGGTAGTGCAGGTGAATTTTATTCCAGCATTTCTTCTTTGATAGGATTAATTTTTTCCTTAGTCTCTGTTATATTTTCCTGCTCAATGATTTCAATCAGCGGAGTTTGAAACAAGACACCTCCTCTCCTCTTAGATTGACGAAAGTATGTATCTTGCTCTAGTTTAGAACTAAATTTTCTGCATAATCAACACAAGTAAGATCAAATGTAGTAAACACTTCCAAACAAAACAACTTAGAAGATTAATCAATTTAACCTTTAAATTCCCATCAACGGCGCCTTATTTTAGAGGACTGGATTGTCGAACCAAAGGGATTTAATATAAAGTATTTAATATTCTAAGTTATAATGCTTAAAAGGTGATAAAGAATTTATTTATGAAATTATGTATAGAAATAACTACACTTAAAACTAGTAACTTTGCAAATAAAATGAGATCTTCTTATTTTATATTTTATCTATCCAAATATTGGGAGATTCTAGGATTGTAACTTTAGCGACGCCATATTGTTTTTAAAGTTAATACTTCTTTTTGGCACTGGACTATTGATTCACAGGGTTGAAATTACCAAATAAGGGTTGCACACCTTCGTTTTCCTATTCCTATTGTTTGCCTAACTACATTGTTGAGCGGGGATAAACAATACAATTGAAATGCATTAATAATGCCTTCCTGTACATTGAATCGAGCTTGGTGTAGAGGTAGTTGTTAAAAGTCTCCAATACACAAATCAATCTCATATTTTAATTGAACAAGCTCCTTATATTATTATGTTCTTAAGCATTCCAACATCTTTCGAATTCACAATGCTAAAATATATTCATTTCTATAGGTGATCAAGCTAAGAAATATAGATATAAATAATATAGGAACAATCATAAATACCCAATCATAAGCATTAAAACTTAAAGATTAACACATTATCTATGGCTACAATCCCAGAAAATGAAAAGTTTAGCCACTCATGCTAATCATACAAACCAATATTATACTTAAACTCTTAAGAAAAATACAAAAAAAAGGTAACACTGACCAAAAATAGTTTTCCACAGTGAACAACTACCTCCAAAACTTGAGCAAAAACTTACAACAAAGGATAATTAGGGTTACATGTTTTTCATGACTCATATAGCCTAAAAATCTGACTTTTCATGTGTTTTCTTTTGAGATCGTGACGCAGACTAGTATTAGTTTAATCAATCTTTGCGTACAATGTTGACAAGACCAAACTATTTCACACTAGTGCGCGAAACACACTAGTATGATTTAGGTTGCTTTTTGACCAACCCCGTTGAAAAATGGTGTTCCATTATTTTACACTGGTCCGCAATGCGCCTTGGTCGCGGACTAAGTGCTTGAACTTTTTCTTCCCTGTTTTCTTGCGTGGGTTGCCTGGTTTTGCTCCGTGTTTCATTCTGAATCTTGAAATCTAATAAAAATCAATAAAAAAATACAAACCCAAAGCGTAATTTGTCCAACATTAACATAATATACAAAATCTTATTAAAATACCTAAAACTCTATGGGTTTACCCCTCGAACTTAACTTTATTCATGGGATTTTTGTTTATTTAGGCATATAAATACGCCTATGATCACCTACTGGTGTGTGATTTGTTTAATCACGTTAAACCATGCCATATAGTGATTATTGGACTAGACTTGTAATCTAGGGTCTTTGGGCTTTGAATAGGTGATTTTTTAGCCTAATTGTGTTGGAACTCTTGAATGGGAGATGATAAATATGAAAATTTATGATTCATGAGATGTATGGTGTTATTGTTTCCCATGCATGGTTTGAATAGTTTTCGGAGTTGAAATTTAGGAAATATGGGTGTAATAACTATGCGTTAACTTATGGGACTTGATTGAAATAGTTTGAATGGAAATTGCATCCCTAGGGAATGTTTATAGATGCCAAGAATGAGTTTTGAATGTATATTGCCTTAAGTGTTCTTGATATTCTGTTGAACTGTGTCTGATTCCTAGGAAATAGGGTTGTGTGAACTCCTGATTTTATTGAAGTACTTGATTATGTGCCACGGAGTTGATTTTGTTATTATGTGCCAAGGATGCTAAACTTTGTGCTTGTTGTCAGAAAATTTGAGGCACCATTAATGCCTTCTATTTCCTGCTACGAAGCCCTCCTACGACTCGTAGGTTCCTCTACAAGTCATAAGGGTCCTTCCTAACAAGTAGTAGTCATATGTGGTTCCTTTAAGTTCCTCATATGAGAAACTCACATACGATTCGTAGTGCCTTCTATGACTCATAGTGATGGTCTCATAAGCTTACAAGAATTCTAGAAAATTTTTCTAAAAATGGCTATGAACCCAGACTATGACTAGTAAGTCACCATACAATTCGTAACTATGTCTCGTATCTGGGATCAGAAAGAATTTTTTGAAGGCATACTAGTTCTACCAGGGTAAGTTATAACTCGTAGGTCACCCTATGAGTCGTTACTGCACTCTTACCTACAAACCTGCAGTTGCATCAGTCATATTTACTTTTTAGTTATTTTTGGTTCTCGTTCTTTGTTTTGTGTTTCAGTGGATCGAACATCTTGAACTTACATGTGCTTTGTGGTTTGTTTGCAGATAAAATTCCTCCAAAAGACAAAAGGTCAATTCAAGATCTACAATAGAGGTTGTGGGATGAATCCTCTGAAATCGAGCAATCAGAGGGCTCTATAGAAGTCCACAGAGTCAAGGTAGATCCAGAGGCCAATAGACCCCAAACTCGAGCACTTGCAACACACACACCCATGGAAGTTAGTAGTTCCTCCCAGTCGGAATAGGAGGAACAATAGGTCAATGGGGACGGGATAGATAACAACTTGCCACAGATGACCCCTTACACTCAGGTTCAGAGTTGGAGTCAGAGAACACTTCTCAGCAGGGGGAGGTTCAGTCCCAACCCCCAGCTGACCGTAGATGGTACATCCTAGGATGAAGGAAATATACGATCTGGGGTTAGAGCCTAAGGGGAAAGGCAAGCCGGTCCACCAATTTCACAAGGAGTCTCGGTTGAACGCCTCAGGTTTAGATAGAGTTCCCAGATTGGATGATGGGTTGAATGAGCACGCACTACAGTGGACCACATAGTCTGTAAGTTATTTGTGGTGTATGTTGCTACACTCAGCCGGGAGTTGCTGAAGAACAAAAGACATATTGAGAAGCCAAGGCTATGGGTGGTGACAATCCAGGGGAGGAAAGTTGATATCTAGAGGAGATGATCCGACGAGTGCAGTTTGGGACCACTTATATAGTTCCTCAGTCTACCGTGGAGTATTATAATCATATTAAGAAGTTGAGGACATCAATGACTCAGAAGGACATCAGGGCCAGGATAGAGTTGCTGCGGTGGATAGCTAGTCAAATCTGCGAGGAGGGTGTCGAGCCAACGTGGGTCACAAACCATGCAGATCTTATAGTAAAGGCCCACCTTTCATGCTGAGCCAAGTTTTAGTGGTCCATTATCCGTTGGCATATTAGGAAAACCTTCACAAATAATATGACCACCCTCAAGAGAGCCATACTATTGGCCAGCATTCTAGCTGGGTATGCTATAGATTGGGCCAGAAGTTTTTCAAAGTAGATTCACAAGGCTGCAGCTTGGACGAGCACCTCACTGCCATTTCCAATTCTGATTTATCGACTCTATACTGTAATAAGTGTTTCTATTAACCCTCATTGGGACCCTCATGTGAAGGCCACAAACACTATAGATCCCAACCTGATAAAGGCTGATGAGAATCTAGTGGCCTTACCACTAGCAGCTCCTTCAGCTATACCAGAGCCATTCCTGACAGAGCCTCAGCTTCCAGTTTCACCTCCAGCTACTACCGGCACTACTCTGGCTACTGCAGAGCCCACGCTAGTGGTTGAGGTCGCGTCTACACTATCCTCTAGCACTCCAACACTCGTTGCATCTTCCCTACAAGTTGACCCTCTTTTCTCTACTGTTGCATTTCAAGCTTTAATGCATAAGGTGTCTGTAGCGGAGGGCAGGTTGTGTAAGCTGTCAGCATGGGTCCGACCATTGATTGATCAAACTGTTCGGGACTCGAAGGAGAGGATAAAGGCATTTTTCAGAGATTTGGTTGATGAGAGAGTCCGACCAGTGGATGCCAGGGTCGATGCATTTGAGACTCGAGTCCACAAGAGGCTTTAGGGGGCTAGGCCCGCCGATGCGATTGCAGTTACTGAGGAGTTGGCCAAATTCAAGGCTAACTTATTACCCCTATTCTAGCCCCGGAGGGGGCACCGATAGAAGATGAGGCATTTGATTTGCTCACTGACTGTTCAGACACCGAGAGAAGAGGCCTCTCGAGAATGCTGACCCAGAGCTGAACCCAAAGAGTTCAAGATAGAAGGAGGATCCCATACCTGAGGAGGTGGTACAAGAGTTTCTTTTGTTGTCCATTATTCAGAGAGAGAGAGAGAGCATACCCCACCCCACCTAGAGAGGGTACTTTCGGCACTGCAACAAAGAAGGAGAGACAAAACTAGGATCCTATAGACCAGTCAGAGACTGGGATGTTTGACCCTTTTTGACCCTAACTCTTACTTTGCTTTATGAATATTTTGTCCTTGTGTTAGATAATATTATTTTTCTGTTGGTTTTGGATGTTTTTGTTAGATAATGTTTTTATGTTTGGTTTTGGGTATTAATCTTGTTAATTATTACTTTTTAATGTTTATCTATCTATGTATATTTTAATTTTCTTATCTTAAGTTTTTTCTTTTGTTACTTTGAGGACAAAGTATCATCTTTTGATGGGGTGGTGGAAGTTATGGATTAAGGTAAAGTCTGAGTAGCCTCAAGTCCATAACTTCCCCTATTTTTGATCCCAAGGTTTTCTTGCCATGTTTATTTTTCCTTGTGAATGTCTAATTTTCTGTTAAACTGGCATATTTAGGTAGTATAGATAATTTATAAATGCATAGTAATGGTATCTACTGACATTTATATGATTCTTAACTATTCTTTACACTTTTGATAAAAAATTAGGTACCCTCAAAATTTTTGAGGTTGTGATTATTGATGCATTCATACATTTTTGCGTATATGGCAATCTTTTTTCTGATATTGTGAAGGTAAGCTGAGACTGAAAGCATGACCTGTGATTCTATACTTGATTGTATATGCAAATGCCATGTGAGTTGTGCGTGTATTTTGTTGCATTCATGCATCCTGTATGAACTCAGACTTGCCTTGTTACTATAAGATTGGTTTGGGTTATGTGGTGGATATGGAAAGGATCTTAGGCCCTTGTTCTTTGAGTGAAACCACTTTTAGCCTAAATGACCCACCAATTAAGTAAGTGGATCCCTTGTCCCAAATTTTTGAGCTTCTCACGCACTCATTCTTTCTTGATACTTTGCTGACTTAATCTTATTTAATGAAATACCTTGATATTGAGTCACCTATCCTTGAACATGTGAACATTGATTGAGACCAAGGGCCTAAGTTGAGGGTGGATGCAGTTGGTGGCTCGGGTTTGAGGCACAGATATGTGTAATTCACCTGAGGCTAAAAACCTAAGTTGAAAGTGGCCCTTATTGTGGTAAAGTAATAATAATAAGGTCGTTAGTTGGAAAATCAAGGAAAAAATAAAAAAGCATGAATCGAGTGAAGGAAAAGAAGAAAAGTGCCATAAATTGAAAAAAAGTAGTAAAAAGTGAGTTTGAAATCAAGGCACAACTGAAAAAGAGAAAAAAAGCATTCGAGAAATGTTCAAAACAGGAGAATAAGGGTGGATTGATTTAAAAGTGTTGGATTTTAAAAGAAAAAAGTGTTGGTAAACATGGTTCAAGGATAACTTTAGTCACTATTCGCCCAAAGTACCTTACCAAAACACCCTGAACCTATGTTACAAGCCTATAAGTCCTAAAGTGATCCAATTCCATTTTATCACCAAGCCCGAAGATGAGTATAGAGGCAAGCATCTAGTGTCAGTCAGAATACTTGAATTTCAATTGTGAGAGTGAGAATGCTTCCTTAGTCTCTGAAATGTGACACTCTAAAACTCTATGCTCGTATGCATCAATGCTTCAAGACTCATTTCTTTAGTTTGGGGGTGTATTAGGTTCATGGGAGACTCCTAGTACCTAAACGAGTTCAAGACTTCTCTAAGATTTGAGTTTTGGGTGATGGTTCATGCAAGGGTCAAATTTAAACAGGCATAACTTTTAGCATATTTAGATTTGGGTAGCCCACCACATGTCATATGGAATACCTTTGATTTAGCTTTCCAAATCACTTGGTTTCACTTCATTTCGAGTTCGGATGAAGGTGTTATGACCGTTTTCATAAGATCCTCCCGTGCAGTGATTCCCCACGGGCACCTATATGCACTGTGGTGTCTTGTACAGGTCGTGTGAGGTGTATTGAGTTGGAAAAGACAATTTTTGGCCAATGTAATTGGTCACAACGAGTGGCATGGAACATGAGGCTTGCCACTATTTGTGTGGCTGGTCGTGGGGTGAGTACAAGATAGGAATAGTGGGCGTTTGGGGGAGTTTTTTTTGCTGAGTGTTGTTCCACGCCCCTTACCACGACCCGTGGCATGATGCACGACCTGTGGCCCTTATCGTGGAGCCTGCGCAATACTTTTTAGCACCAAGTATGGTGCCATGAGCCTTCACATGGGTCGTGAGGCTCTACACGACCTGTGGAGGCCCCCGTGGTCGTGATAAGATGTCTTGTTCTAATCAATTTCCAACTTCAATTTTTGGACTAACTACCTTGTCACGGGCACTGCACATGACCTGTGGACCTTCCGTGGAGCAACACATTGCTAAATTTTCCATCCGTTCACTAATGATATTTTCGTAAATGCTAATTACTCTATGACCTTTTTAGACTTTCAGTGCTATCTTAACCTTCCCAAAAGACCTAAACCCTATTCCAAAGGATAAAAACTCATTACACTCATCTCAAATACACTCTTAATTCTCTCAAAAGCCTCCATCAAGCCCCAATTTAATTTCAAGGAAACCCAAGAACAAGATTGGATTCAAAGATTATTTCCAAGCCTCCATTCATCCTAATCTCAATTCCAAGCAACTCTAGACTTAAGATATGCGGTGTTGAACTATTGGGTCCTTCCACCCATTACATCTAAACCTTTTTTTGCTTAATGGTGCATGATTTAAAGTTGATTATACATGTGGGTCTTGTATATTGAGAAATTTACTGAACAATGATTTTAGTTCATGAAAGAATGGTTATTTTAGCATGTTTTGGCTTCAAATCTTGGATATAATGTTGGATTTGATGAGAGTTTTTGATGTGAATGTCTTGGGGGTGTTCCAAAGTGTTGATTGATGGTTTTACAACTAATTTTCTTGCATGATTTCACCTCTAAATTGCATGGTCTTATACTAACATTTGACACCCGCCAAATATTTGATAAAATGTTCGGTTATGGTTTCTTGAGTAATTGAAAGTCCAATGCATGTCTTATGAGCTGAATGATGTTACGATGATTATATGATGATGAAATTATAATTGAAATGTAATGGTTTAATGAGAGAGTTCTATGAAATGCTTAATCCGAAAAGGGACGGTGCTCCTATAAGGAGGGCCACTTAATCCGAAGAGGGACGGGCTCCCGCAAGGAAGGCCACCTAATCCAAAAAGGGACGGGCTCCCGTAAGAAAGAAAAATTAATCCGAAAAGAGGTGGGCTACCGTAAGGAAGGTCATTTAATCCGAAAGGGGATGGGCTCCCATAAGGAAGGTGGCTCCAGAAGGTCTTATGTTATGTCGGTTGAGGCTTCTTTACACACTTATATTATTATCTATGTAAGATGAATGATTTACAAAGCATGACTTACGTAAGAGTTGGTCATACATGCCATATTATCTTTATGCTACCTATTGGTTATTATTATACATTTTGATTATGATGCCTATCTCTTGTTGCAATACATCCCACATACATAGTACATTCAAACATACGAATACATACTCTTGCCTACATGATATCACCATGTAGGAATCATAGGCCCTCTTGAGCATCCTCTTCCACGTGGCTAGTATGAATTTGCTTGCGCAAGTTGGCGATTCCTCCATTCCGAGGGTGTTACTTATGATCTCTTGCTATATACTAAGACTTTCTCTCTTTTGATGATGTTTTAACTATGAGGGTGAGCCCGGTTGCTTTGGCTTGGCCCTCGCTCTTATCTTTATGTAGTAGAAGTGTTGTTGGACATATGGTGTATCTATGCTATGAGCCTTGACTCTATTGACTCTTGTTTCTTATGATATGAACGATGTTCCCTTAGCCCAATTTCCCTTGTTTGGGCTTATCATTTATTTTTATTTTAATTGCTTTCGTGGCCAAGGATGTGTAACGATATGCTATGAGGCTTGTTTTGGGTTCCTTCGGGTTCCCCATTCGCTGGTCACGTCTAGGACCTAGGTTGGGTCCTGAAAAAGATGGTATCAAAGCTCTAGATTGATAGATCCTCAGAGTCCAACATACTTCATTGATTAGAGTCTTATTCATGGTTGTGTGGTGCACCACAACTATGAGTAGGAGGCTATAAGACGTTTTAGAAAATGTTTCCCTTATTCATGTTCTAAGTCGTGCCATAGAGGTGGAGTAAATTTTTCCCCCAAATGATTGTGCTTTGCTATTGTAGATCTTGCCAAACACAAAGGGAGGATGCGCCCACACTCCCGAGGAGAAACAGAAAAATGGGGAGCTTCGAGATTCTCTCACCTTGCTTGTATGAATTGTGGCTAATCAAGCCAATCGAGGAACCCAAGCCCCTCATGCTCCTACACTGTCTTCATAAGTGAGAGATTTCATAAGAATGAATCCCCTGGAATTCTATGGGTCAAAATTTGATGAAGACCCTCAAGAGTTCATTGATGAGGTGTACAAGATATTGGCTATTATGGGTGTGAGGCTGGAAGAAAAGGCAAAATTGGTGGCCTACCAACTCAAAGGAGTAGCACAAATATGGTAAAACCAATGGAAGGACGAGAAGGGCGTTGGCTATGTGGTGCTTTGGGAAGATTTCAAGGTGGCTTTCCTTAATCGGTTCTTCCCTCTTGAGCTTAGGGAAGCTAAATTGGTCGAATTCCTGAATTTGAGACAAGGGTCAATGAGTGTGAGGGAGTATGCCCTCAAGTTCAACAAACTTCCAAAATTTGCTACTTGGATTTTGACCCAAGGTCTAGAATGAACAAGTTTATGATGGGGCTGTCCGACATAGTGAGCGAAGATGCAGGTCCGCTATATTAATTTATGACATGAACTTGTCCCATTTGATGACCTATGCTGAACAAATGAAAGAGGAGAAGTTGAGAAAGAGTGGGCGTGGAGAGGCCAAAAGGGCCTGTATTGATGATAAGTTTCAACGTTCCAAGGATGGCTGGTTCCATCAAAGCCAACGATCTTCCAATGCTCTTAACGGAAGGATTGGTAATCATAACCCAAGATGCCAAGGTGGTAATAGTGGAAGGCCCAAGCCCAAGTTCTCTACGTGTAGAAAAAACCATGGTGGCCCATGTTGGAGGAACTCTAGTGCTTGCTTTGGATGTGGTGAAATAGGTCTCTAAGTTATTGATTGTGCCCATGCTCAAATCGAAGGTAGATATGGTCGTCCTCAAGGCTAAGGGGATGCTCCTAGGAAAAATAGGTTCTATGCTCTTCAAAGAAGGCAAGGAAGGGATGAGGTGCCTGATGATGCTAATGGTAAGTTAGAAATTTTCCTAGATTTTCTTGTGCATGCTTTGATGGTTTGGGGAGTTGGTATTTCTTTCATTATTCCTTTGTTACTTGTAAGATTTGGTTAGGGACGATCGATTTGTTTGGACAACTACAATGGGATAGTCACTTATCTAAGCTTGATCCTTATTTCAGATTTTGTCTCTAAGTAAGGGTGAGAAGATGACAGAGTGGAGGTTGTCACCCAAGGGGGAGATGGTGATTATGTACCATGTGGGTTAGGTGTATTTAAGTTTAGCAATTGAGTTGAGGATTGGGAGTCCTTATAGAGTGTAGAGGGAGGTTGGTAAGGTTGCATAAGTTTGGGAATGGCCTATGGATAGGAGTATGGTTTGTCCGGTTTGACATGCTTCTGGGCGGAGGGGATGTGTTGGTGACTCTAGTGCTATAGAACTCTTTGAGATTGTGGGTGATATGGAGGATAATTTGGCTTCGGAGAAGTTCCCTGTGAGCTATTGGATGAAAGGGTGGAAAAGTTGATTAATGAGGATGTGGTGTTTCTCAAGGCCCTCTGGAATAGTAGTCTATTCATATGTGTCACTCAGAAAGCCGGAGCTGTCATAGAGGAGTAATATACATATTTCTTTCATTCTATTTAAGCTTATGATGACATGTCAAATCCTTTTTATGAATCCAAGTCTCAAGTTTTGCCCCTTATATCATTGCATGCATTCATGTTAGTGTTAGTAAGGTTACGAGAATTTTGATGTGCATGTTGAAATTTTCTTAAAAATCATGTTTATATGCATTGTTGCATTCATGCTTAGGCTAAAGTCTTCATGACTACTTTAGTTGTGTACGTTTCTTTGACATTCAGGGACGAATGTTCCCAAGGGGGAGATATTGTGACACCTCGTAACTCTATGCTCTTATGTATCCAATTTTCAAGCCTCATTTCATTAGTTTGGAGGTTTATTAGGTTCATGGGAGACTCCTAGTACCTAAATGAGTTCAGCACTTCCGTAAGAGTTGAGTTTTGGGTGATGGTTCAAGCAAGGGTCAACTTTGAACAGGCATAACTTGTAGCACATTTAGAACTGGGTGGCCCATGACATTTTAAATGAAATCCCTTTGAGTTAGCTTTCCAACGTACTTGGTTTCACCTCATTTCGAGTTCAGATGAAGGAGTTATGACCGTTTTCATAAGACCCTGCCATGCAGTGAAGCCCCACGGGCACCTATACGGGCAGTGGTGTCTTATACGGGTCATGTGAGGTGCATTGAATTGTAAAACAACATTTTTGACCTAAGGCATGGGGCACGACAAGTGGCACGGGATGTGAGGCTTGCCACTGGCCGTGTGGCTGGTCGTGGGGTGAGTACAAGAGAGGAATATTGGGCGTTTGGAAGAGTTTGTTTTTGCTAAGTATTGTGCCACACCCCTCACCAAGGCACGTGGCATGATGAACGACCCATGGACCTTGGAGAGGAGCCTGAGAAACAATTTCCAGCACCAAGTATGGTTCCACAAGCCTCCCCACGGGCCATGAGGCTCCACACGACCCGTGGAGGCCTCCGTGTTCATGACGAGACGTCTTGTTTCAATCAATTTCCAACTTCATCTTTTGGACTATGTACCTTGTCATGGGCACTCAACATGACCCGTGGAATGCCACACGACCTATGGGACCTTCCATGGAGAAACACTTTGTCAAATTTTTCATCCGTTCACTAATGGTATTTTCGTAAATGCTAATTACTCTAATGACCTTTTTAGACTTTCAATGCTATCTTAACCTCCCCAAAAGACCTAAGTCCTATTCCAAAGGATAAAATCTCATTACTCTCATCTCAAATACACTCTCAATTATCTCAAAAGACTCCATCAAGCCCCAATTCAATTCCAAGGAAACCCAAGAACAAGATTGGATTCAAAGATCATTTCCAAGCCTCCATTCTTCCCAATCTTAATTCCAAGTGACTCTAGACCTAAGTTATGTGGTAAATATTGAACCATTGGATCTTTCCACCTACGGATCTTAAGTCCTCTTTTGCTTAATAATGCATGATTTAAATTTTATTTTACTTGTGGGACTTGTATATTGAGAAATTAATTAAACAATGATTTTAGTTCATGAAAGTATGGTTGTTTTAGCATATTTTGAGCTTTAAATCTTGGATCTAGTGTTGGATTTGATGAGCTGTTTTGATTTGAATGTATTGGGAGCATTGCGAGGTGTTGATTGATGGTTTTATCACTAATTTTCTTACATGTTTTTTTCTCTAAATTGCGTGGTCTTATACTAATATTTCACACCTGCCAAGTATTTGATAAAATGTCCCGTTATGGTTTCTTGAGGAATTGAAGGTCCAATGCATGTATTATGAGCTGAATGATGTTACGATGAATAGATGATGATGAAATGATGATTGAAATGTAATGGTTTGATGAACTAGTTCTATGAAATGCTTAATCCGAAAAAGGAACGGGCTCCCATAAGGAAGGCCACTTAATCCGAAGAGGGACGGGCTCCCGTAAGGAAGGCCACTTAATCCGGAAAGGGATGGACTCCCATAAGAAAAGTCACTTAATTCGAAAAGGGATGGTCTCCCATAAGGAGGACCACTTAATCCAAAAAGGGATGGGCTCCCATAAGAAAGGTCACTTAATCCGAAAGGGATAGGCTCCCATAAGGAAGGTGGTTCCAAAAGGTCTTATGTTATGTCGGTTGAGGCTTCTTTACACACTTATATTATGATCTATGTAAGATGAACAATTTTCAAAGAATGACTTACTTAAGAGTTGGTTATACATGCCATATTGTCATTATGCTGCCTATTGTTTATTATTATGCATTTTGATTAAGATGCCTATCTCTTGTTGCATCTCATCCCACATACTTAGTATATTCAAACATACCAATGCATACTCTTACCTACATGATATCACTATGTAGGAATCAGAGTCCTCTTGAGAATCCTCCTCCACGTGACTAGAACGACTTCGCTCGTACTTGTTGGTGAGTCCTCCATTCCGAGGATGTTACTTATGCTCTTTTGCTATGTATTAAGAATTTCTCTCTTTTGTAATGTTTTGACTATGACGATGAACCTGGTTGCTTTGTCTTGGCCCCCGCTCTTACCTTTATATAGTAGAGGTGTTATTGGATATATGGTGTATCTATGGTATGAGTCTTGACTCTATTGACTCTTTTTGCTTATGGTATGAACGATGTTCCCTTAGTCCCAATTTCTCCTTCTGTAGGCTTATCATTTATTATCATTTTAATTGCCTCAGTGACCAAGGATGTGTAATGATATGCTATGAGACTTGTTTGGAGTTCCTTTGGGTTCCCCATTAGCCGCTCATGTCTAGGCCCTAGGATTGGATCGTGACATGAAATCTAAATGCTTTTGAGTGAGTATGAGGGACTTCTTTCTAGTGAGGACATTTGCACTTGTGAGTAGCATACGACTATACCAATGATTGTGGACAGTTGATGCTCCTTAGCTTATCATAGTTGGATTTCCAGGTATCTCATTATATTCTTGTTTACTCAATAATCGTACTATCTTGTTTTGAAAATAGTAGTTGGGTACCTGAATCAGAGGAGTTGATATATATGCCATTAGTATAGCTTCTATGTATTTCTTTGTCTGGGTAGATTGAGTCATCATTTGAGGACAAACAATAATTCTAAGTTGAGGGTGTTGATGTACTATCAAAATACAGCACAACTGGTGCCTGAAATAAGGCATTTTGTGAGTTCTTAAAGTGACTTTTTAGTGTTTTGATGTGTTTTAATCTTGTAGAAAAGTTAGGTTGGCATGATTTTGAAGAAAAGTTGCAGATTTTGCTGAAGTATAGGCCTTACGAGCCATCCTATAAGTTGTAGGTCAAGCTATGAGTCATAGATGGTGTCGTAGCAGGAATCAGAGACTAAAAAATCAGAAATCTGCCAAGTGAAGGTCACTCCTATGAGGACATCCTAAGATTCGTAAGAGACACTATGACTCATATAGGTGGACTCGTAGCAAGAATGAGTGAGCTAAAATGTTGGACCAAAAATTTAAAGACGAAGACTACGAAACAAACATACGAGTCATAGCCCAAGCAATGACTCGTACCTATGGGTCGTACCAATTCAGCCTAAGATGCCAAGAACCTGATATGAGATCTCGACTCTGACTCGTAGGTTATCCTACGAGTCGTAACTGTGAGACTTATCAGCTGCCAGCTATCTTTTCTGTATAAATTCTAGGGTTATTTTATAAATACTACATAAATATTATTTTAGGGTTTTGAGAGTGAGTTCGACTAGTAGACAATCTACCATTACATTTTGCACCTTTTCGTAGTTTTTTAGAGTGGTTTGTTGTTATCTCTTGGAAAACCCATTTTGGGGATTGAAAATCCCACCTTGTACTCATTGTTGATCAATCAAGCTTGTGGATTTACAACTTGTGGTTCCTATATTCTTCATTGTTATTGGTAGAACTCTCAACTATCTCTATCATGTGCATTTTTGTGTGTTTCTCTATAGCCATGAGTAGCTAAGCACCCACAACTTAGGATCGTGGGAACCATAGGTGGTTGACTTGAAATAACCTAAGTTTCTTGCATTTCTATTATTGGGGTTTTGCATGTATTATCTATTTTCCTTCATTGTTTTTGTTCTTTGGTTGTGGCTGACGACAAACCCCGCCTACTATCACTGACCAAGGTAGTGAAAAATAGAGAAAGAGAAGTAGATGACAGAATTCGATTGATGTGTTCTCATTTAATCAACCAAACCTGGCCAAGGGGAGGTTGGCTGGGACTATTTGTAACGGTTAGTTGGCAAGTTATGGTGTCCCACCAAGCGCCATGGTGAAATTTGACCTTCACCTTCATAAAAGGGCTGGAAAAACCTAAGTCATCATCCTGCATGCAAATCACCAATTGAAGTTATATTATCTAGGGTAATCGAGTCGACGAACCATGAGGAACACAATTCTCGAGTTGTCCCCAAAATTGTGTGTTTTCTCACATTGTAGTTAGTGTTTATATTATTTTGTTTTTGAATCACAAAACTCCTCTAATTTAGAGTTTGTAGTCATAAATACTAGAAATGATTACTAGTGAAATCTTGTAGTCAAGCCTTGTATTCCCTATGGATTCGACCCTAACCTCGGTTCGGTTAATTGCTGACAATGATCGATTTCTTATTACAGCTTGAACATCACCAGGGACTATTTTTTTAATTCGGTCCAGGACTTCTAAGTCTATGGCCTAAGTGTTCCCAAATGTATTTTTACCTATGCTTAGCCAAATTTCACCCTCATATTACCCAAAACATTCCCTAATACTCATTCAAACACTTAGCCATATTTTCACTCCCAAAATTCAAGTCCAAACCCTCATCCCAAGCTAAGGTTCTCCTTCAAGGTTCTTCTTCAAGCTTCAAGTCTCCATATCATGTCTTCACCAAGTTCATCTCTAAGCTAAGGTATGTGGGTTTCTTTCATGGGTTCCTTCCACCCATGATACCCAAGCCTCCTTTTACTCAAATTGCAAGATTTAAAGATGATTTACAAATGGATCTTGACTATTATGAAATGCACTACACACTATGTTAAAGCTATGTACAGTTGTGACTATTTTGCCATGTTATGAGCTATAAATCTTTGATCTATTGTAAGATTTAAGGAGGAGTTTTGATGTATGTTGCTTGAGGGTATTGCAAGGTGCTGGTTGATGGTTTTACAATGGATGTTCTTGCATGATTTCATCTCTATATTTCATAATTTTATACTAGTACTACACACCCTCTAAGTGTTTGATAAAATTTTCGGATGTGGTTTCTTGCATGATTTCATCTCTATATTTCATGATTTTATATTAGTATTACGCATCCTCTAAGTGTTTGATAAAATATCCAGATGTGGTTTCTTAAGGAGTTGAAGATCCAAAGCACGAGATATGATATGATAATGAAATGAGCTTATGTATATGATATACTCTATATAAAGTGTTGCATTAGACCATACTCGATCCAGGGGATAAGAGTCTAGGTAACCAAGATGGGGGTTTGTATTCATCAACCATGTGAGAGGTTTGTACTTCGCCACCATGATGATAAGGAGTGATTATCATCAACCATGTGAGGGGTTTGTACCATATAACCACCAAAGGGTTTTTACCTTGAATATCTAGCTTGGTCTCTTCTACACATATGATATCCTATATGAATGTGAGTTACGTAAGCATGTTTTACTTAAGCATTGATCATACATACCATATTGTTATATTAGGTCTATTGCTTAATATTATGCATTTTGATTGTGATGCCTATATGTTGTTGCATTGCATCCTACATATTTAGTACATTCAAACATACTAAGCATACTCTTGCCTACATGATATCTCCATGTAGAAATTAGAGCCCAAGTTGATCATCCTCTTCCACGTGGCCAGTTCGTTACTACTCAAGCTACTTGGTGAGTCCTCCACTTCGGGGGCATTAGTATACTCTCTCTTGTTATGTATTGAGACACTCTTCTTTATGTTTTATTTGACTATGAGTGTGAGCCCGATTACTTTGTCTTGGCCGCCTCTCTTATCTATGTTGTAAAGGTGGTTGTTGGACATGTTATGTATCTATGATATGAGTTTGAGTCTTGTCTCTTGACTATGATATTGTGCAAGATTTTCCCTTAGCTGCTCTGCCCTATTCTTGCTCTTTAATATTTTTGTATGCTTACGCGACTAATGATGTGTAATGACAAGTTAAGAGGCTTGTTTGGGGTTCATTTGGGTTCCCCATTCGCCATGTCATATCTTGTCCCTAGGCTTGGGTCGTGACAAACTTGGTATCAGAGCAGTAGGTTGAGAGATCCTCCAATTCCAACACACCACGTCGATTAGATTCCTATTCATGGTTGTGAAGCGCTCCATTACTATGGGTAGGAGGCTATGAGATGTTTTAGGAAATGTTTCCCTTTTTCATGTTCTACGTTGTGCTATAGAGTTGTAGTGATTTATTCCCCCTAATGATTGTTCTTTTTTATGCTAGATCATGCCAAGCACTAGAGGAAGATGGGCCCAAACTCCCGAAGAGCAACCTACCATTGGTGAGCTCTGGGATGCTCTTACTACGCTTGCCCAAGTGGTGGCCAACCAAGTCAATCAGGGCCCCAAGCCCCTCATGCTACTACCCCGGGGGCTAGGGTAAGAGACTTCATGTGGATGAATCGTCTGGTATACTATGGGTCAAAGGTGGATGAAAATCCACAAGAGTTCATTGATGAGGTCTACAAAATCTTGAATATCATGGGTGTTGGTCCAAATGAAAAGATAAACTTGGCAGCATATCAACTCAAAGGGGTGGCTCAAATAAGATATGATCAATTGAAGGGAAAGAAGGGGGTTGGTAATGTGGTTCTGTAGGAGGAGTTCAAATTGGCTTTCCTTAATTAGTGTTTCCCTCTTGAGCTTAGGGAAGCTAAGTTGGTGGAGTTTATGAACTTGAAATAAGGTGCTATGAGTCTAAGGAAGTATTCCCTCAACTTTAATCAACTTTTAAAGTATGCTTCTCATTTGGTGGAGATCCTAGATCTAGGATGAATATGTTCGTGATGGGGGTCTCTGACTTATTAAGTGAAGAATACCGGTCCGCCATGCTAATTAGTGACATGGAATTGTCTCGGTCGATGACCTATGCCATGTGAATGGAGGAGGAAATTGAGGAAGTGAAGGGGGCGTGAGGCCAAGAGGTCCCGATTTGAAGATAAATTCCAAAAGGATGCCAAATTTCATCAAGACAAAGGGCCTTCTCATACTATTAATAGGGGGTTTGCCAAAGACTTCCTTAGCCCTCAAGGTGTTGGTGGGGTGTCTCCTATTGATGTGTGCCCTAAATGTGGAAGGAGCCATGGAGGCCCATGTCTGAAGGGTTCCAATGCATGCTATGAATGTGGGGAGCTTGGTCACAAGAAGATAGATTGTCCAAGAAACCGTGGCAAGGGTCAGGGCACAAATGCGATCCCACTGGGTAGAGGTGGTCCTCAAGGTGGTGCCCCTAGGCACAACCAATTTTATGCATTACATAGGAGTCAAGGGGTTGGTGAGATTGCCAATGTTGTTACCGGTGTATTGAAAATCTTTGATTTTGATGTATATGCTTTGATTGATCCGGGTGCCACTCTTTCCTTTGTGACCCCTTTTGTTGCTAAAAAGTTCCATGTTGATCCCAAGTTGTTGCATGAGTCATCTGAAGTGTCTACTCCTACTGGTTCCTCCATTATTTTTAGAAACGTTTATGGGAATTGTTCTTTTTGCATTTTGCATAAGTTGTAGCCTTGTGATCTTGTTGAATTAGACATGGTAGACTTTGATGTCATTCTTGGGATGGATTGCTTGTATGCCTATTATGCTTCTATTGATTGTAGAACCTGTAGGGTCAAGTTTCAATTTCCTAATGAACCTGTCCTTGAGTGGAAAAGTCAAAATGTGGTGGTCAAGGGTAGATTCATTACATGCATTGAAGCCCATAAGTTGATTTCTAGGGATGTTTATATCATCTTGTGAGGATTAAAGATGTGGAGTCCAAAGTCTTTTCCATTGAGTCGGTTCTAGTTGTAAACAAATTTCTTGATGTCTTCCTAAATTACCTTGACAGTGTCCCTCCTGAAAGAGAGATAGATTTTGGCATAGATCTCCTTCTCGATACTTAACCTATCTCCATTCCCCCTTACCGTGTGGCCCCGATGGAGTTGAAGGAGTTAAAGGAATAATTGAAGGATTTGTTGGAAAAGGATTTATTAGACCTAGTCAATCACCTTGGGGTGCTGTGGTGTTATTTGTGAAAAAGAAGAATGGGTTACTTAGAATGTGCATTGACTACCAGCAACTCAATAGGGTTACCATTAAGAATAGGTATCCGCTTCCAAGTATTGATGATTTGATTTGACCAATTGCGAGGAGCTAGCTTCTTCTCTAAGACTGATCTTCAATCCGGGTATCATCAAGTAAGGATGAAGGACTGTGATATTCACAAAATGGCCATCCAAACTAGATATGGGTGTCACGACCTAAGCCTAGGGCCTAGACGTGACATGATAAATGGGGAATCTAAAGGAACCCCAAACAAGGCTCTTAGCATACCATCACACATCCTTGGTCGCGGAAGCATAATAAGACATACATGATAAAAGTAAGGGAAATGGGACTAAGGGAAAACTTTCATAAGCATCAAAGTCAAAAGTCAAGAGTCAAGCTCATACATAATACACATCTTGTCCAACAAACACCTCTAAATACATAGAAAGAGAGGGGGCCAAGACAAAGTAACCGGGCTCACCCTCATAGTCTAATAGAACATAAGATAGTTTATTAATACATAGATAATAAGAAAAAAAACATAAACCAAAGTCCCCGAAATGTAGGACTTACCAACAAGCTTGGAATAGCATCGCATAGCTGTGTGGAGGAGAGGATGATCAACTTGGGCATTGGCTCATACATGGTGATATTATGTATGCAAGAATATACGTTAGTACATTTGAATGTACTAAGTATGTGGTATAGAATGCAACAATAGATAGGCATCATCGTCCAAAATACATAACGATAGGCAATAGGCATAATATAGCAGTATGATATGTATGATCTATGCATAAGTAAAACATGCTTAAGTAAATCATGCTAATATAGGATATCATGTATGAAGAAGAGACCAAGCTAGTTCCCAATGTACAAACCCCTTGGTAGGTTAGTAGGTACAAACTCCCATCTTGGTTAGTGATGATACCACCCCATCACTCTGGTGGATGAGTACAAACCCCCATCCGGTTAGTGAGTACAAACCCTCATCTCAGTTGGTGATGATACCACCCCATCACCCCAGTGGATGAGTATAAAGCCCCATCCGATTACTCAGCTTTTTTCCTTCAGTTTGGGAATAGTCTAATGCAATACATTATATAAGATTCATCATAAGCTCTAATGAAATACCTCTTGTAAGAATAATCATATACATAAGCTCATTTCATCATCATAACATCATTCATTTCATATCTCATGCTTTGGGTCTTCAATTTCTCAAGAAACCATAATTGGACACTTTATCAAACACCTTGGGGGGTGTAATAGGGGTAAAAGAGCATCCAATTTAGAGATGAAATCATGCTGGAAAATTAGTGGTAAAACCTTTAATCAACACCTTGCAACACCCCCAATACATTCATATCAAAACCCCTCATCAAATCCAACATAAGATCCAAAATTTGAAGCTCAAAACATGCTAAAACAACTATATTTTCATGAACTAAAATCACTGTGCAGTAAATTTCTCAATATTTAAGACCCACATGTAAAATCAACTTTAAATCATGCAATTTCAAGTAAAAGAGGGTTTAGGAGCCATGGGTGAAAGGACCCAATGGTTCAACACCACATACCTTAGCTTTGGAGAGATTCTTGGTGAAGGTTGACAATGGAGACTTGAAGCTTGAAGAGAATCATTAAATCCAGATGAGGGTTTTGAGTCTTGGAATTTGGAGTGAAAATATGGGTAAGTGTTTTTGGGGAGTATTGGGAAATATTGAAAATGATATAAGGGTGAAATTTGACTAAGTATGGAATAAAACATATTTGGGAAACTGGGGCCCAACACTTAAAATATTTTTGACCGCAGTTAAAAATCACTACAAGGAAATTACATATCTCCGCGCTGCGGAGAGGACACAGAGATGATTTTACACTATAGGGTGCCCAAGGCGCGTCGCGGAGGCATCGCAGAAAGCTCTTTGGAAATCGATCCTTAAAAATTTATACTTGTTTTTCTTTTGCTCTTAAAATGAAATTAGACCCTTTTTCACCTTATTTGGACCCCTTGATCACAAATATGAAGGCGAGTTTTGGAAATAACGAATAGAATTTTAGATATAAGGAAATTAAATTTTTGAGCATTCTGAGGCATATTTTTGGGAACTTGTTGGGGTCGTTTCAATCGGCATTATGAGTTTGTTATGATATCATTTGGTTTGACCAATGAATCGGTCATCTTCATGGACCCAATGAATAGGGTCTTCAAACCTTACCTTGATTCCTTTGTTTTGGACTTCATTGATGATATTTTGATCTATTTACATTGTATGGATGAGCACATAGGGCATTTGAGGGTTTTGTTGCAAAGATTGAGAGAGGAATAATAAGTGTAAATTTTGGTTGGAGGAGGTTGCATTCTTGGGTCATGTGGTGTTGGGGAATGGTCTAAAAGTTGATGCTAAGAAAATCAATGTGATTAGAAATCGGCCTAGACTATTAACCTGTGGGTATTAGGAGCTTCTTGGGCCTAGTGAGTTATTATAGAAGGTTTGTGAATGGTATCTTCTCCATTGCTTCCCCTATGACAAAATTGACACAAAAGAAGGTTAAATTTGTGTGGACCAATGTGTGTGATAGGAGCTTCAACCATTGAAAGGCATGCTTGCGTCTACTCCTATATTGTCACTACTGGATGGGCTTGAGGGATTTGTGGTGTGTTATGATTCTTCCTAGGTTGGTTTTGGTTGTGTGTTGATGCAAAATGGTAAGGTCATAGCTTATTCTTCTAGACAACTCAAGGTACATGAAAGGAATTACTCTACCCATGATCTAGAGTTCACCGCCATTGTTTGCATTAAAACATTGGCGTCACTACTTGTATGGGGTGCATGTGGATGTGTTCATCGATCATAAGAGCCTCTAATATGTCTTCACTCAAAAAGATCTCAATTTGAGGCAAAGGAGATGGTTAGAATTTCTTAAAGACTATGACACGAGTGTGCACTATCATCCGGGTAAGGAAAATGTGGTGGCGGATTCCTTGAGTAGGGTGTCTTTAGGTAGCTTAGCCTATGTTGATGGAGGTAGGGAGATGGCTAGGGAGGTGCATCAATTGGCTAGATTGGGGGTTAGGTTGGAGTAGGTTGGTGATGATGGTGTTGTTGTTGTTGATGAGTCTAAGTCTTTATTGGTTGATGAGGTGATAGCAAAACTAGATCTTTACTCTTCCTTGCTTGAATTAAAGGCCTTGGTGAAAGAGGGCAAAGTAGAGGTTTTCTCCCAAGGGGGAGACGGGGCCGTTAGGTACCAATGTAGCTTGTGTGTGCCTTGTGTTGATGGTTTGAGGGTGTAAATTATTTTTTTAGGCCCAAAATTCTTCTTATTCTATCCACACCATTTCCACCAAAATGTATAGAGACTTGAGAGATGTGTATTAGTGGAGAGGCATGAAGAGGGACATTTCCAAATTCGTTTCTAGGTGTCATGGTTATCAATAAACTAAGCCAAACATCAAAGGTCGGGTAGCCTAACCCAAGACATAGAGGTTCCTACTAGGAAGTGGGAAGTGATTAATATGGATTTTGTGATTAGGTTGCCCAAGACTAGGAAAGGTTTTGATTCCATTTGGGTGGTGATTGATAGGATGACGAAATTGGCTCACTTTCTACTGATTAAGACCACATATGGGGATGAAGAGTATGCAAGTTTGTACATCCATGAATTAGTAAGGTTGCACGGGGTTCCTTTGTCTATAATATCGGATCATGGTTCACAATCCACTTCACAGTTTTGGAGGTCTTTCCAAAAGGGTCTTGGTACAAAAGTTCACCTTAGTACGACCATCCACCTGCAAAAGGATGGCCAAGCCTAAAGAACCATTCAAACACTTAAGGATATTCTAAGGTCTTATGTGTTGGAGTTGAGGGGTAGTTGGGACGACCATCTTCCTTTGATTGAGTTAGCCTACAACAATAGCTATCACTTTAGCATTGGTATGGTTCTCTTTGAGGCTCTTTATTGGGACCAAATCTTGTTATAGAGGATCTTGAGAAGGTTAGGATTATTAGGGAAAGGTTGAAGACATCCCAAAGTCGTCAAAAATCCTATGCTGATGTGAGAAGAAGAGACCTTGAATTCAAAGTGGGTGATTGGGTTTATTTGAAAGTTTCTCCAATGAAAGGTGTGGTCAACTTTGGTAAAAACGGTAAATTGAGTCCAAGATATGTTGGTCCTTATGATGTTATAAGGAGGGTTGGCATGCTTGCTAGTGAATTGAAGTTGCCTAGTGAAATGAATTTGGTTCATCCGGTGTTGCATGTCTCTATATTGAGGAAATATGTTGGTGATCCTAATGCTATTGTGCCTCTTTAAGTTGTGGATGTTGTTGTGGATAACTTGACCTATGAGGAGGTTCCGGTTAAGATTTTAGATAGGCAAGTAAAGAGATTGAGGAACAAGGAGGTGGCATCCGTTGAGGTCCTTCGGAGGAACCAACAAATCAAAAGTTCTACTTGGGAGGCCAAAGTGGATATGCAAAAGCAATATCCTTAACATTTCCACTCCACTCAAGCCTAAGATACCAATTCTAAGTCCCTTATGTGATTCAAGTCTTATGTTTCATCCCCTATGTTGTTCATATGCATCATGTTTAAGTTCGTAAGTTATGACGATTTTACAGACATGTTGAGATTTAGAAAATGGTGTTTTGAATATGATGTTGCATTTTTTTGGGGGATGATTTGTTTATGATCACTCTCATCTTGTACATCTCTTTTACATTCGAGGACGAATGTTCCCAAGAGGAAATATTGAATCAACACCAAAAAGTGCCCGAAAATGTGCCTCGAAATGCCTGAAATTTTAAATTCCATCTATCTCAAAAATTCGTTTTCTATTTCAAAAGTCCGTCTTAATATTCTTCTTCAGGGGGTCCAAATTAGGTGGAAAAGAGTCTAACACCGATTTAAGAGCGAATGGTTAACAATTATGAAATCCCGTAGTGGAATTTCTAGTGGGGTTTTAGCGTCTCCTCCGTACGTGCCTCTGCCTATTTTAGGGACTGCTTTTTTTTTTTAGTTCGGTCTAGTACTTCTATGTCTTAGGCCTAAGTGTTCCCAAACATATTTTTACCTATACTTCGCAAAATTTCACCCTCATATTACCCAAAATATTTCCAAATACTCACTCAAACACTTAGCCATATTTTCACTCCTAAAATTCAAGTCCCAAACCCTCATCCCAAGCTAAGGTTCTCCTTCAAGGTTCTTCTTCAAGCTTCAGGTCTCCATCTCAGATTTTTACCAAGTTCATCTCTAAGCTAAGGTATGTGGGTTTCTTTCATGAATTACTTTCACCCATGATACCCAATCCTCCTTTTACTCAAAATGCATGATTTAAAATTGATTTACAAATGGATCTTGATTATTATGAAATTCACTATACTTTGTCAAAGCTATGTACAGTTGTTACTATTTTTTCATGTTTTGATCTATAAATGTTTGATCTATTGTAAGATTTGAGGAGGGGTTTTCATGTATGTTGTTTAAGGGTGTTGCAAGGTGGTGATTGATAGTTTTACAATAGATTTTCTTGCATGATTTCATCTCTATTTTTCATAGTCTTATTCTAGCATTACACACCCTCTAAGTGTTTGATAAAATGTCTAGATATGGTCTCTTCAGGAGTTAAGGTCCAAAGCATGAGATATGATATGAATGACTATATGATGATGAAATGAGCTTATGTATATGATATACTCTATATAAAGTGTTGCATTGGACCATACTCGATTCGGGGGATAAGAGCCCAGGTAAACAAGGTGGCGGTTTGTACTCATCAACCATGTGAGGGGTTTGTACTTCACCACTATGGTTATAAGGTGTGATTATTATCAACCATGTGAGGGGTTTGTACCACATAACCACCAAGGGGTTTGTACCTTGAATAGTTAGCTTGGTCTCTTCTACACATACGATATCCTATATGAGTACGCATTACTTAAGCATGTTTTACTTAAGCATTGATCATACATACCATATTGTTATATTATGCCTATTGCTTAATATTGTGCATTTTGATTATGATGCCAATCTAGTGTTGCATTTCATCCAACATACTTAGTACATTCAAACATATAATCCATACTCTTGCCTACATGATATCACGAAGTTGCAGCCAGAGCCCAAGTTGATCATCCTCCTTCATGTGGCTAGTTTGATGCAACTCAAGCTAGTTAGTGAGTCCTCCACTTCAGGGACCTTAGTCTACTCTCTTTTGTTATGTATTGAGACACACTTTTTTGTGTTCTATTTGACTATGAGGGCAATCGATTGCATTTTCTTGGCCCCCATTTTTATCTATGTAGTAGAGGTGGTTGTTGGACATGTTGTGTATATGATATGAGTTTGACTCTTTTCTCTTGACTGTGATATTGTGCAAACTTTTCCCTTGTCCCCTTTGCCCTATTCTTGCTCTTTAATTTTTCTATATGCTTCTGCGACCAATGATGTGTAATGATAAGTTAAGAGGCTTGTGTGGGGTTCTTTCGGATTTCCCATTCGTCGTGTCATGTCTAGGCCCTTGGCTTGGGTCAAGACCTTGTTGAGAGATGATAAAGTGGGGGATTTCTCCCAATGGGGAGATGATGTCATTAGATACTAAGGTAGGCCATGTGTGCTTGGGTTGATGATTGGGTGTACTTGGAAGTCCCAACCATGAAGGGGTGTTGTCCGATTTGGCAAGAAATGGAGTTGAGTTTAAGGTTTTTGAGTCTTTATAGAGTATTAAGTAGGCTTGATGAGGTTACATGCGAATGGAAATTGCCTATGGGTATGGATATGATTTGTTTGGTTTTTAACGCTTCTAGGTTGAGGAGATGTGCTGGTGACTCTAGTGCTATGGAATTCCTTGAGCTTATCAGTGTTGTGGAGGATAAGTTGGCTTAGGAGAAGGTCCTGGTGGAGGTATTGGATAGAAAGGTGGAAGAGTTGATTAATAAGGATGTAGTCAATAGTGTCTCTCGGGGAGCTGGAGCAGATGGCAAAGCAATATCCATACCTCTTTCACTCTATTCAAGCTATGATAACAAATCAATTCCTTTTTATGATTTCAAATCTTATTTTTCAGCCCTATTTCATTTGCATGGGTTCATGTTTCTGTTGACAAGTTCATGACGATTTTGACACTTATGTTGAGATTTTGAAAATGATATTTTAAATATATTGTTGCATTCTCGTTGGGGTTCATTTCTCCATGATTACTCTTCTTATGTACGTTTCTTTGACATTCCGGGATGAATGTTCCCAAGGGGGAGATATTAAAACAACCCCAAAAAGTGCTCGAAAATATGCCTCGAAAGTGCCCGAAATCGTAATCTCAATATATCTCAAAATTCATGCGTGATATCAAAAATCCAACTTCATGTTCTTGTTCAGGGGGCAAAATTTAGTGGGATATGGTTCTAACCATGATTTTTGAGAAACCGTAGCAAAATTTGAAATTTCAAAATTTGTGAATTCCAGTGAGCAAGCGCGCCCCGGGCACGACGCACCAGGGGTGTGGAGAGCAGTAATGTTCGGCTGGTTTACTTATTCCACTTCAAGGCCTTTGGGTCTTTGTCTAAGTCTCCCCATTGGTAAAAATACCTATACCTAGTCATTTTCAACCCCATATCATTCAAGACATTCCCAGAACTCTTTCTAACACAATAAGATATTTCACCCAAATTCAAGTGTCCTAAACTCATTCCGGATCTCAAGAAATTAATTCAAGCTTCAAGATCTTATTCAAATCTAAGTCAAGTTTATTCATGTCGTTAAAGACCATTGTGGGTCCCCTGCATCAAGCCAAGTTCAATGGAATTTCTGTTGGTTATGTTTTGCACTAGAACTGGTAGAAGGGTCAACTTTAAAGGGACATATCTCTTAGCATAAAAAGAATGTGGCCCATGACCTACCATATTAAATCTCTTTGAATTAGCTTTTCAACGCACTTGGTTTCACCTTATTTAGAGTTCGGATGAAGAAATTATGCCTGTTTTTGTAGAACTCGTCTGTGCAGGAGCTTATACGGGGTTTTTTGCCAAATTTCATTTCATTAATGGCATTTCATAAATTTAGTTATTTATGTTGGTCTTTTAGGGATTTCTATATTATCTCAACACTTCTTAAGACCTAAACCCTACTCTTAAGATCAAATTCACTCCTCCCAATTGGAAAACACTCTCAAATTCTTCCACTCTACTAAACCCCAACAAGAATCCGAGGAAACTCAAGAACAAGTTGTGGATTTCAAGACCCCATTCCAAGCTTCAAGTCTTTCTCAACTCAATTTCAAGACGTTCAAGGTCTAATGTATGTGGGTTTCATTCATGGGTGCCTTTCACCCATGAATCCCAACCTTTTTTTTATGAAATTTGTATGATTTCAAGTTCTATTTCTTATGGGTATCTATTATTATGAAATATGAGCATGAAATATATTAGGATTTTGTCAAATATTGTTGATTATGTATAAATATCTATTTTTAGCCTATACTATGAAGTAATCTTTGTGTATTGATACTATACATGATTCAAGCTATGAAATCTATGAACTATTGTGAAGTTTTGATATGATTTACAAGTTAACCATGATGGGGTTTTATCATGATGTTGGTGGGCTGACTTACATGATTTTAAGATGCATTGATTTCACCATTTCATGATCTATACTCTTGCATTTTGCATGATTTGAACATGTCGTCAAATGTACCTACCAAGTGCTTGATGAAATGCCAAGTTAAGAAATTCTCAAGATATGTACATGTTTTACAAGTCAAGTGACTTTCCTAATGAATATGGGCTATTAAGTATGTTATGGATTCATGAAATAATCTATGATTATGCAAGTATGAAGCTAAGCCATTTTCAAAGATTATACCTCTTGTGAGCCTTTTTTTATGTTTATGCAAAAGTAATGTTTGATAATGATCTATTCTTATATTTTGAAGTTAGGCTCACCATTAGAAGTCAAGGATATTTTAGAGCTACCCATTTCATGATTCTATGTTTCTAATAAGTTATTAAAGTTCAGATTATATTCAATTATTCTGTGGGATTAGGCTTAGGACCAAAGGATGGAGGGTTTACTCTCTTTCCTTGAACTATGTACCACCATAGGACTATGTTATATCCTTGAAATACTAGTGGATCCACTTAGTGCACTTTTCTTGAAGTTCTTTTCGAAATGGGATGGGTTCCTGTAAGGTGAAGTTTCTCTTAAAATCCTTTCCAAAACAGGATGAGCTCCTCTAAGGAAGGTTACTTTTCTATAATGGGACGGGCTCCCGTAAGGTGAAACTACTTATGAAATCCCTTTCAAAATTTTATGGGCTCCCGTAAGGAAGATTACTTCTCCGAAATAAGATGGGTTCACGTAAGGTGAAATATGATTTACCTTGGCAAGTAGATCACCTCTTTACCGATGAGGGGTAATAATCAGGATTCATAGTTGTAACTCACTTGGACGTATTATATGTCGATTGAGGTCTCTTCCCACACTTATTTATTATGATCTATACAAATTGAATAATTTGCAAAGCATGATTTACTTAAGCATTGATCATACATGCCATATTGCTATTATGCTATCGATTGCTTATTATTATGCATTTTGACTATGTTGCCTATCTCTTGTTGTATTGCATCCTACATACTTACTACATTCAAACTTACTAATGCATACTCTATGCCTACTTGAAGTTACAATATAGGAACTGGAGGCCTTACTTGATCATCATCCTCTACTGCATGGCTAGTACTATCTATTCAAGTAAGTTGGTGAGTCCTCAATTTCGATGGCATAATTCTACGAATTTATGCTATGTATTGACTCTTCTTATGTTGGAAAATTATGATTATGAGAGTGAACCTAGTTGCTTGTCTTGGTCCTCGCTAAGTTCTATGTCTGAGGGTTTGGACAAGTTGTGTATTATGCTTGAGTTTTGACACATCTATGTTATTTAAGTACTAAACTCTCTCCCTTAGTCCCAATTTCCCTTGTTTATATTTTCTCTTGTTGTTTATTCTTGCTTCTACGACCAAGGATATGTGTATGATATGTTAAGAGGCTTGTTTGGGGTTCCTTCAGGTTCCCCATTCATTGTGTCACTTCTAGGCCCTAGTTTGGGTCATGACAAATACTCTCCGGTGAAGTGTGGTCTACTTGCCAAGGCAAACCAACTATGATAATATGAACTAAATGGATCCACTAGTATAACAAGGGTAATAATCGTAAATAGTGGCACATAGTTTAGAGACTAAAGACTTTATATAAGGACTCCTTGAGTCGAGCCCCCATCTTAAGCCTCAATTGGTGCTAAGTCAAATCCCACAGCATACTTGAAATAATTATACTTTAATCATAATATGAATAGCTTGTAAGAATATGACTTGAGTAGCTCATAAACATTCTTGACCTCTACTAGTGAGTCCAACTTGAACATGAGAGTAGATTATAATCATGTATGAATCCTTTCTTTAATATGAATGACTCACAAGAGGTAAAAATCTTGAAATAGAGCTTAACTTGATACTTGTAAAATCATAGATACATTTTATGAATTCAATACATGCTTGAAAGCCGTTAATCATCATGAAGTCACTTGACTTGTAAATCATATAATTTCATCAAACACTTGGTGGGCACATGATACTTATTCAAAATCATGCAATTCAAGAGTATAACAAGATGAGTAAATCAATTCAAAATCAACCCACCAACATGGTAGAAAAACTCCAAATTGGGTATCATGAAATCCATCTTAAGAGTTCATCATAGCTTTCATAGCTCAAATCATGCATAGCCTCAATAGACATAGATTAACTCGTAGTATAAGCTTAAAATAGATATTCATGCAAAATCAACAATACTTGATAAAACCCCAACATATTTCATGTTCACAAATTATAATAAGAGATACTCATAGGTAATACAACTTGAAAACATGTAATTTTCATAAAAAAGAAAGATTGGGCTCCATAGGTGAAAGGATCTAATGGATGAAATTCACATACATTAAACTTGGGTTTTTTCTTGAAATGAGCTTGAAGGAAACTTGAAGCTTGGATTGGATCGTTGAGTTTCGAAATTAAACTTGAAATCCTTGAATTTGAATGAGATATTTGGTTAAGTCATGGAGAGGTTTTTGAGAGGGTCTTGTGAGTTATAGAGTTGACAAAAGACCAAGTTGCGAAATTTTACATTTAAATGGGCATGGGGCTGTGATCCCAGTGCCCTTGGGTGAAAGAAAAAACAAAAAAAAATGTTGCATTGTTCTGCGCACTTGGTGCGACGCGGACCAGACGAGCAGTGAAAAAATACACTGATGGGCCAGGGGCGTCGACAGCCACTGGAAATCATAAATTAGTGAAAAAAATTTTTCGCTATGGATCTTCTAAAATTGAGATTATACCGATTCTCCACTCAATTTTGTCCCCTGATCGAGATTAAGAAGTCAAATTTTTGAAATCAAGCATGAATTTTGAGATATATAGAAATTACGATTATGGAATTTTTCGAATTACATGAGGGGCGTTTCATATATGATAACAAAGGAATTCGCAAGTACATGAGGCTTTTAAAAATAAAAAGAAAAAAGAAAAGAAAAAGAGAATTGGAGGAAACTTATTAAAACTGCTATCTATATAAATGATAAAACTCAGAATATTATTTTACATTTAATATAACATTGCGTGTGTATGTGTGTGTATATATATATGTGTGTGTGTTTATAACTACGTATAAGGATAATTTTTTTTGGAAAAGTAATTTTATTTCTGAAAACAAGAATATAATTTCTAAATAAATATTACCATGTATATACATGATAAAAATCACAATATAGATTTAAATTAAATATTACCGGAAATATATATGGTAACTATATACATGTATACATACACACACATATGTATATATAAACTATGCATATAAGACATTTTATTCTTAATTATTACTATATTTTATATCACAAAAATATTTCTTAGCTATACGCGGTAACTATATATATATGTATATATAGTTATAACTATGCATAAGGACAATTTTTTGTTTGGGGAAGAGTAATTTTATTTTTGATGAATTATTTTTAGTAAAAATTTATGAAAAATATCTTTTAAATTGAGAAAAATACATAAACATCATGAACTAAAAATGATGTCACATCATATTTTCTATTTAACTTTATTATTACATATAGATATAAATCTTTAATAGAAGAAATGATTTATTTTTTAAAAAAAACTGACAAATAAAATTCTGCAAAAATATATATAAAAATCTTATAAAGTTATAATAACTATTTCCGAAAACAAATAAAAGGAAAAAGTGATTTAAAAAATCATATAAATTTTATTAATATGAGATTAAGTAAGAAAGTAAAAGAATTTAATAGCATTGGTGAAAGAAATTAAATATCATCATCTTTTCTTTTAAAATAAGAAAAAAATGAAAAATTTTAAAAAATAAATAGAATTTCTTTGCTTAGTGTGTGTGTATAATAAATAAATGAAATAAAATAACTTTAATTAAAGAAACAAAAATAGTCAAAATAAAAGAAGAAAGAAATTAGTAGAATAAAAAATTTGAAAGAAATCATGTCAGCAATAACTTTAGTTAAAGACAAGCTAGAAAAAAAAATAAAAATTCCTTAATTAAAGATACATAAAAATATAACAAATAAAATCACCTTTCAGATTCTTCAATGTATGGGCAGAACATGATGATTTCATGGAAATAGTTGGAAATACATGGAACAAACAATTGGTTAAGGAACCTACAGAAAATATCTGGAAGAAACTCAAAGCACTTAAAGACCCACTCAAGGCACTGAATCGGAGAGAGTTTTAAAGGTATTGAGCGGAAGATATCTAAATCAAGAGAAGACATTCATCAAATACAGGATCAAAATGCTAGGAACTACTCAGATACTCTTGTAGGATTGGAGAAAGTAGCTATGCAGGAACTTGAAAAATGGTCAGTAATTGAAGAGAGTGCACTTAGACAGAAGGAAAGAATAAAATGGATCAACCGGGAGATGCAAATAACAAGTACTTCAATGTTGTCATCAAGGAGAGAATACATAGAAAGCAATCACAGAACTCACAGCCTTGAGTAGAATCAGACTGACAAAGCAGCAAGCAATTAGAGATAAGATTCAGGACTTCCACAAATCACTAATGGGATTTGCAGCACCATCTTTACCAGCAGTAAATAGGGAGATCATGAGTATAGGACCAGCCAACAACAAGCAGTAACCTTATGCTAACCAGTCAGTGATGAAGAAATTTATGCAGGTTTGAAGAGTATTGATAATAATAAAACACACGGAGTAGATGGATATATTGCTCTATTTTACAAGAAAACTTGGCCCCTTATTAGGAAAGAAGTAACAACAATAGTTAGAAGATTCTTTGATTCGGGCATAATATATAAAGCAATCAACTGTACCTCTATCACACTGATCCCAAAAAAGAACAATCCAACAACTGTGAATTAGTATAGGACAATAACATACTGCATAATATTATACAAAATCCTTACCAAGATCTAAAAAGCCAAAATTCAAGGTGTCATAGCAACAGTGATAAGTGAGGCTCAATTAGGTTTCATTACAGGGAGGAAAATAGCCGACAATATCATATTAGCTACTGAGCATGTCAAGGAAGACCAAGGTAAGCATATCTTACCTAGATATAGGGTAAAGATTGATCTTCAAAGGGCATATGACTAAATAGAGTGGGTATATATAGAGAAAGTATTGAGTGAGCTGTACTTTCCAGCAAAGTTTATTCAATGGGTAATGCAATATATGAACACAATTTCCTACTCTATAATAATAAACAGAGAACCTAATCCACTATTCACAGCTGCTAAGGGACTTAGGCAAGGAGATCCAATTTCTCCTTACTTATTTGTAGTAGCTAAGGAATACTTAAGTAGATTGCTCAATGTGCTGAAAGATGACAAAAGATTTTCCTCTCATCCTAGATGTGCCAAGTTAAGTGTCTCATACTTGTGCTTAGCAGACGACCTGTTGCTATTTTCTAAAGAGAATCTCAACTCAGTAACAACATTGACGAGACAATTTGATATCTTTGCTCAAGCATCTAGACTACAAGCAAATAAGGAAAAGAGTTCTATATACTTTGGAAGAGTCTAACATGAATAGCAAGTACACATCACTCAAGCCACTAGATTGACAATGGCTCAACTTCCATTCAAGTACTTGGGGATCACTCTCTCAACAAAGAGTCTGATATTAAGACAATGGATTCCACTTGTAGAGAAAATAATTGCCAAGATCAATACATAGATTGCCAGGAAACTCTCTTATGCTGGAAGATTGCAATTGATACAGGCATTGTTATTTGGAGTGCAAGCATACTGGTCACAACTATTCCTCATTCCTTCTAAGGTTTTTAAGCTCGTTGGTTCACATAATAGAAGCCTCCTATGGTCAAATATCAACACCATAACAAAGACGACAATGGAAGTATGGGAGAAAGTGTGTACACCAAAAACAAGTGAAGGGAAAAACTTGAATAACATTAGGCTATGGAACAAGGTTGCAATTGCAAAAATCACTTGTGATTTAGCACACAAATAGGCCAAGTTGTGGATCAAATGGATCCACTCTTACTATATCAATGATAATAACATCTTCACAGTCAACACGCCTTCTCAAGCATCATGGATTCTAAGGAAAATAGTTGAAGAAAGAGGAATATTGAGCCAAACTCAACCAGATAATGATGAGGAAATATCCATCAAAATCATCTATAACAAGCTACTAGGAAAACAACCCAGAGTCCTTTGGAAATCACTGATGTGTAATAATAGTGCAAGGCCTAAAGCAAGGTTCATTCTATAGCTACAACTACAAAATAAGCTTATGACAATAGATAGTCTACAAGAATGGGGAATAGATGTTGATCCTACTTGCAAACTTTGCCAAAATGAATTAGAAACTAGAGATCACCTCTTTGTAGATTGTTCCTTCACTCACAACATATGGAGGAAATCGATGACTTGGTTAAATTGGCAATGGACACCAACAACAAATTGGGCTGATCATCAAGCTTGGTTGGTGGCTTTTTCAAAAGGCAGGTCAACTAAGGCTCAATTGGTTAAAATTGTAGACACTAAGAGAGTGTATGTGATCTGGATAGAAAGAAATCTTAGAATATTGCAAGGCAAGAATAGATGAAGTGATGCAATATCTAGGGAAGTAGCATACATATCTAATGTAAGAGCAAATACAATAGTTAGATTGAGGATGCAACAAATTGTATTTCAAAACTAGGACATAGTGGCTTCTAGGAGTTTTTCAACTGAGATAGCAATGAGTTAAATTGTTATGTCTTTGTAAAGTTCATTTGGTAATTAATTAAAAATTAGTTACTAAAAAAAAGGATACATAAAAATAATTAAGACAAAATAAAGGAAAAAAAGGAATTAGTAAAATACTTATTTTACTCCTTACATCAATATCTTTAGAAGGATCATGAGATATTCTTGATATCTTAGTTGCGAAATTTGACACTCGTATATTCATCATCTTCATTAGAAGAAGAGGCTAAGTGATGGAGTTCATTGTTGTTGGTTACAAATACTCATCTATTTTTATTTTATAGTTTAAATAAACATAAACTCTTACGAAAAGTGAAAAGTTTTTTGTCTGTCATCCTTCATTTGCTCACACTTGTATTAATGTGAGGAAAGTTTTAAAGGAACATGATTAATTGTGTAATGCATTTAAATATTTTTACTTTTTGTTTAAAATAGAAATAAAAAATAGAAAACAAAGATAAAATGTCAAGAAAGGGAGATCAAAGATAAATAGAGATGTTGGCATAGAGAGGTGCCATATATATATAAACTAAAGTAAGTAAGTGTTTTTTAGCCTAATTTTATTTACTTATTTATTGTTAAAAATAATTACATTCTATTATGCAAATGAGAAATAAAAAAATTATATTTTATTAAAAATTTTAGTCAAGCATTTTATCTTTTAAATGATAACCTTTTATGATTGAAATATAATAAAAAATGTACAGAAAAGGTTAGGGGGAGGAGGGTAGATGAAGTTATAACTTTAAATAAAATACGATAATAAATCTAAACAATGAAAAATTAAGTGTAAACGTAGTGGAAAACTATTGAAATGATAGTTTGCTTTATGAAATTGGTAAAATAAAAAGAAAGAAATTAGTAAAATACATATTTTCTTCCTAATTTCAAAAGAATCTTATAAATAGATTGATTATTTCTATAAATAATTCTTCTAACCGTTTGAAACACTAATGTAAGGCCCCACATGTTGGAAGGTATAAAAAGTGCCTAACAGATGGATCCTAGAATTTTCTAAGTATCAGTGGTTTGCAGGAAGAGGTGTATCAGTGGTCTGCACGAAGAGGTGTAGGGGGGCCGTATGTTGTTCCACGGGCTATAGTTTGCGCTCGTGGAATGAAGGGTAGACTTGGTCAAAAAATGATTTTTCTGAATTATGGAGTATGAGTTACCAGCATGAATCATTCATTGATTGACGGGTCGTAAGTCTTGTCATGGTTTGAGATTCAGAGAAAGTTTCTGAGCATTCAAAACATTTCTAGATTAGTCCCCTTTTCACGACCCTAGAATGTCCCATGACACGTAATCAGGGTCTTGTGGTCTTGCCCGCAATTTTTAAACAGGGACAATTTTGTCATTTCCTAATTTCCTAAGCCTATTATCACGGACTTAGAACTTCCACTAAGACTTTCGTACGACACTAATCGATTTACTCTCGACTCTTTCATGATCTTGTAAATACTAGTAAGCCTATTACTCTGGATTATTAAGGGAACACTAGATAAGAAGACTAGAGATCTTTAGAAAGAATACTTCTATATTGCTTTAGAAGATTGCCATACAATTTCTGGATTGATTCCTGGATGTCTTACAAATGAAATGACCCTTCTATTTATACTACTCCTAAAGGGATTATGTGCAAATAATATTTATTCTATAAGTTCGTAGATGCTTAACTTTAGTCCCTTTCTAGATTCTTCTACATAAATCTACACAAATCTAGAGAAGAATAAATACTACAAGACTTCTCTACATAATTCTAGAGTCTTCCATAAACCACTCAAAGACACTAGATTCTTTTGCCTTCTTCAAGAAAAAGTGGTAGGTCATCACACTCTCCCTGACCTGATGTTGCGATGCCCTTGGTGCATTGCTGTAGTAGAGACTTCTACGTTCCACGTGAATTCCCAATCTCTACCTTTGGGCTGCCACATATCTGAATGTCATCCCTATATGGTCTTTGCTAGAGTTTACCCCTTTCAGCACCTGAAGACATTATTGTGGTTGGGTAACCCTATTCCCACTTGGCCTCCTTGGGCGGCTTCTCTTCTGATGATTTCTCCTCTGGGCGTGCATGGAGCACAACAATGGCTTTTCACTCTGGAACCCCTCCACAAGCCGCAAGGACAACAGTTGAGCTTGCCCCTCTGCCTTAGGCACTAAGGGCACCATGAAGGATCCTCCTTGCTCCATGACCACAAATTATTCGAGGTAGGGATCGATTATCAAATGGCACTTCTAGAAATATTCTTTCCCAAGGATGATGTAGAAAACATCTGCTGAGGTGACATAGAAGTTGGTCTTACTATGCCACTCACCCAATGCTAAGTCGACTCCCTGAGCAACTCCACACACAGGAGTCATTGGCACATTGACCATCCTAAGTTACACATTACTCGGGTTATGTTTTAGCCCTAACGTGGTTGCCACAGATTTAGTCATGATGTCATCCTCTACACTTGTGTTGACCATGGTACAAGTAGATCATTCATTGATTGTGATAGCTGCATACTGTGTATGACACTCCTTCGGCTTCCCTGGTTGCCGCATGATAGCTCCGCTTAGCCCGATCACATCTACCCCAGCCATGTCCAAATCTTCCCCTTATTCAGGTGCCTCTATCTATGCTTTCTGCCCCTTCTATTCTCGCACTGTGGCACTAAGACTCTTTAATTCGGGGCACTTCTTGTAACTATGCAACCCCTATATATGTAGCACTTAAGCTCTTTCTAGGGCTATGCCTTGACCTCTCCACTGCTTTATCTCCCGGACCTCTTATTATCAGGCCTACCGGTGTCATTACTTGGGATGTGGCTGCCAACCATTGCCTCTACCACCATCTCCCCCACCTTGGTCATGACAACCTCTCGCCTCCTTTTGAGAGTCCATCAAAGCCTTTTTCTGGGTGAAGGCCTTGTCAATGGTGCTAATTGTCGACGTTCCAGCTCTGTCCTGGCCCAGTTCTGCAAGACATCCATGAAGTGGAACATCATATCATCATCCTTGAGGTTGGGGATCTAGAGTGTAAGGATAGTAAACTCCATTGCATAGGCCCTTATGCTATCCGTCTACCTCAGCTCCCTAAACATTCATTTCACCTCAAAGATGACTTTGCTTAGGAAGAGGGCCTTCTTGAACTCACTCTTAAACTACTCCTAAGTATCTATAGTGCATAACCCCTTCTTTACTTCTGACTCCTTTCATTTCCACCACAATATGACCATCTCTGTCAGATACAACATGACTGTGTTGATCTTTGTCTCATCCTTATTTACCTTGTTACACTTCAAATAATTCTCCAAGTGCCACAAGAAGTTCTCCACCTCTTGCGTATCACGGATGCCTTGAAGACAGGTGGCTTGGGAGCCTTGATCTTGGTGTCACATTCTCCAATAATCCTAACGCATCTGTCGTCAGATCCACTTTCCTCCAATGCCCTTATTCTTGCACTCATGGCCTCCATAGTGGTGTTCATGGATTCCATGGTGGCTCTAATGGAATCTATCTTGCTCATTCCCTCCATGAGTAGGCACTCTAAGAAAGTGACCGCTTCTTTCAGCTTGGACTTACACCTATCGTCCGCCCAACTCTTTTCTGATGCTATCATTCTCCTCAAGGGTGAACTTTCCAACAAACTGGTTAAGTCACTTGCCCAAGAATTGTACTGCTTCTCTAGTAGTATCGACCCTTTCGACCCATCCCATGTTAAGTGCGATGTTGGCGGATTCCTCCCCTTGCTCATTATTACTCAACTCAGCAGCCAAGAGTGAGTGGATTATTATGGACTCACTCTGTGTCGGTCCGATCGACAACTCCTTGACCTTCTTGGAGTTTTTATTTCCCTTGCGCTTATTGCAATGAAACACCCCAATAAGTGCCCAAAAATGGGCCCGATCGAAAATGCCCAAATTCGTACTTTCTATGTATCTTAAAATTCGTGCCTGATATGAAAAATTTGACTTTATATTCGTGATAGAGGGGAAATATTGAGTGTGAAATGGGTATAAACCCGATTTTAGAGCAATCGCATCAAAATTTGATTTTCCAAAGTTGACGAAAAATATAATTGATTCGTTCCCCTAGCGCGACACGACCAGGGTGCGGACTAATACCTTTTGTTGCATGTTTTCTTTATTTCAGTCCAAGTCCTTGGAGTCTTGGGCCTAAGCCTTCCCATGCGTAAAAATATCTATACTTAGTCATTTTTCAACCCTATATCGTTCAAGATATTCCCTAAAATCCTCTCCAACACTTAGCCAAATATTTTACACCAAATTCAAGTGGTTCAAACTCATTTCCAAATTCAGGAAATTCATTCGAACTTCAAGTTCTCATTGAAATCCTTATAAAGGAAATCTCCAAAGTAGAGGTTTGCAACAATTGGGTCCTTTCGCCCATGGTGCCAAACCTTCATTTTTATGTAAATGACACGTTTTCAAGTTTGTTTATCTATGGGTACTTCATACTATGAATTGATTATAAACTATGTTGTGGTTTCATGAAATATAGACTGTTTAAGCATGTTTTAAGCTATGAACCTATATCATATGATGGGATTTGATGAGGGGTTTCAATGTATCTTACATGAGGGTGTTACCAAGTGTTAGTGGGTTGATTTTTTTATGATTCAAGTCTAGGTCCTAGACGTGAATGGGGAACCTAAAGGAACCCTAAAAAAGCTTCTTCACTTATCATCACACATCTTTGGTCGCGAAAGCATATAAAAGACTGAGTAAGAATAGAGGTAAAGGGGCTAAGGGAAAGCTTGCATAACATCATAATCAAAAGAAATAGAGTCAAAGCTCATATTATAGATACATAACATGTCCAACAAACACGTCTAATACATAGATAACAGCGGGGAACAAGACAAAGAAACTGGGGTTATCCTCATAGTTAAAATATAAAATGAAGGAGAGTATCTAAATATATAATAAGAGAAACATAGACTAAGGTCCCCAAAATGGAGGGATCACCAACTAGCTTGAGTAGTACCGAACTAGCCACATGGAGGAGGAGGATTGTCAACTTGGGCTCCAGTTCCTACATGGTGATATCGTGTAGCCAAGAGTATGCATTAGTACATTTGAATGTACTAAGTATGTATGACGAAATGCAACAAGAGATTGATATCATAATCAAAATGCATAACAACAGGCATTAGGCATAATATAACAGTATGACATGTATGATCAATGCTAAAGTAAAACATGCTTAAGTAACTCCTGCTTATATATGATATCATATGTGTTGAAGAGACCAAGCTAGATTTCCAAAGTACAAACCCTTGATATCCTATATAAGTAGGAGGATATAATGATCGCACCCATCACCCTAGTGTGTGAGGTACAAACCTCTCAACTAGGTTAGTGATGATTGCATCCATCACCCTGGTGTGCGAGGTACAAACCCCTCAACTAGGTTAGTGGCAATCACACCTACCACCCTAGTGTTTGAGATATTAATCCCTCAACTAGGTTACTCGGATTGGGCATGGTCTAATGCAACACCTTATATAGAAATTATCATATACACAAGCTCTTTTCATTGTCATATAGTCATTCATATCATATCTCATACTTTGGACCATCAATTCATAAAGAAACCACATCGGGGCATTTTATCAAACACTTAGAGGGTGTGTAGTGCTAGTGTAAAACCATGCAATTCAAGAGTGAAATCATGCAAGAAAATACATTATAAAACCATAAATTAACACCTTACAACAACCCCAAGCAATATACATCAAAACTCCTCCTCAAATCTTACAATAGATCCAAGATTTATAGCTCAAAACATAGAAAAACAATCACAATTTTACATAGCTTTAACATAGTGTACAGTGAATTTCATAATATGCAAGACCAATTTGTAAATCAACTTTAAATCATGCAATTTGAGAAAAAAGAGGCTTGGGTATCATGGGTGAAAGAAACCTATGAAAAATCCACATACCTTAGCTTGGAGATGAACTTGGTGAAGATTGGAGATGGAGAATTGTAACTTGAAGAAGGACCTTGAAGGAAATCCTGAATTCTGGATGAGGGTTTGAGACTTGAATTTTGGAGTGAAAAATATGGCTAAGTATTTAAGAGGATATTGGAGAATGTTAAGGATGATATAAGGATGAAATAAGGCTAACTATAGGTAATAAAATGTTTGGGAACACTTAGGCCCAAGGCATAAAAGTTTTGGACTGAAATAATAAAACAGTCCCAAAATAACATAGGTGCACGTCGCGTTAAGAATGCGGATTGCTCACTCGAAATTGCATTCTTGAAATTTTATAATCAATAATCTTTCACTCTTAAATCAGGAGTAGACCCTTCCTCCCCTAATTTTGACCCCCTGAATAAGAATACGAAGTCAGATTTTTAATATCACGCACGCATTTTGAGATATATGGAATTTAAAATTCTATGCATTCCGAGGCACATTTTTGGGAACTTTTTGAGGTCGTTTCATATTAACATTAAGCTTTCTTAAATGATTTCACTCATGAATTACGTGATTTTAAACTAGCATTATACACCAACCAAGTGTTTGATGAAATTCCGGTTAAGGGTTCTTGTGTTGTTGATGATCAATTGCATGGCCTATTGGTCAAGTGACATTATGATGATGAAAGGATTGTATATATGTATTGAATTTGTAAAAAGTATCTATAGTATTTCAAGGTGACCACACCTTGTTGAGGGGGTGATATGCCTCAAATACTTTGAGGGGGGGGGTGCTATGCCTATCTACCATGTTGAAGGGTATATACCTTGATCACTTTGATAGGGGTGCTATGCCCATCTACCATATTGATAGATATACACCTTGAACAATTTAATGGGGGGGGGGGGGTAAAATGCCCATCTACCATGTGGAGGGGTGTATACCTTGAATGAAATGACCGCAAAAAGTGTTCGAAAATGTGCCTCAAGAATGCCCAAAATTGTAATTTTTATAAATCTAAAAATCTGTGCATTATTTCTAAAATCTGACTTCATATTCTTGTTCAGGGGGAAAAATTGAGTGGAAAATGGGTCTAACTCGAATTTTAGAGAAACCATATCAAAACTTAAAAATCGCAAAAATGCGATTTCCAGTGAGCATTTGTTCCCCTGACGCGACGTGCCAAGGGCGCGCCATAGTGTTAAAACTGTGCTAGTTTTCTACTTCGGTCCAAGGATTTTTGGTCTTGGACCTAAGCCAACCCATACATGAAAATACATATACTTAGAAATTTTTTTCCTTCATTTCATATAAGACATGCCCCAATACTCTCTCAAACACTTAGACAAATATTTCACCTCAAAATCAAGTGTCCAAATCTCTTACAGATCTTAAGAAATTAACTCAAGCTTCAAGTCTCCATTAACATCTTCATCAAGGAATTCTCCAAAGTGAATATATATGAGTTTCATTAATGGGTTCCTTTCACCCACGAAGTACAAGCTTCCTTTTTACCTAAATTGCATGATTATAAGTTGATTCCTTATGGGTCTTACTTATTTTGAATTGGACTGCACACTATATTGAGGTTTCATGAAATTGTGACTATTTTAACATGTTTTGAGCTATGAATCTAAGATCTAATATGAGATTTGATGAAGGGTTTTAATGTATATTTCTTGAATGTATTACTAAGTATTGGTGGATGGCTCCACATTGGATTTTCTTGCATAATTTTACTCTTAAATTCCATGGTTCTATACTAGCATTACACACCCACCAAGTATTTGATAAAATGTCCGGTTATTGATTCTTGAGTTGTTGAAGGCCCTATGCATGACATATGAGCTAAGTGACTTTACAATGATGAAAGTAATGTAATATATGATGATTTCTTGAAAAGTTCCCCTAGGGTTGCATGTTTACCATTAACCATGTTATGGGGTTGATACCTTGACCACTGTGATGGAGAGTGTGAAGTCCATTAACCATGTTAAGGGGTTGATACCTTGACCACTATTATGGAGGGTGTGAAGTTCATTAAACATGCTGAGGAGTTGATACCTTGACCACTATGATCGAGGGTGTGAAGTCCATGAACCATGTTGAGGGGTTGATACCTTGACTACTATGATCCAGGGTTTGAAGTTAACTAACCACGTTGAGGGTTAATAGCTTGATCACTATAATGGAGGGTGTGATGTCCATCTACCGGTTGAGGGGTATATACCTTCATCACCCTCCAAGGGGGTAAGCCTTGGATTCAAAGTACTAGTTTACTTAGTCTATGATGATGGTCTCTTCTTACATATGTAATATGTCCTATATACAAGCATGTTTACTTCAAGCATCATTTAAACGTACATACTTAGTACGTTCAAATGTTACACTATGAATACATGATTTTACCAAGTAGGAACCAGAGCTCCATTTTGTCATCATCCTTCTCCACGTGGCTAGTAATATTGATTCAAGCTAGTTGGTGAGTCCTCCATTCCGAGTACAATGTCTTTTATCTTATGCTATGTATTAAGACTCTCTCTTTTTTTGATATATGTTGACTATGAGGGTGAGCCCGGTTGCTTGTCTTGGCCCCAGCTAAGTATCTATGTAGTAGAGGTCTTGTTGGACACAATATGTAATTATGCTATGAGCCTTGACTCTCTTGTCTCTTGAATTTTATATTATAAAAGTTCTTCCTTAGTCCCTTTGCCCTTATTTCTACTCTTTCAACACTATTTAATTGCTTTTGTGACCAAGGATGTGCAATGATATACTAAGAGGCTTGTTTGGGGTTCCTTTGGGTTCCCCATTAGCCGGTCATAGCCTAGGTTTGGGTCGTGACATTGACCACTATGATGGGGGTTGACATGCCTATCTACTAATTGAGGGGTATATATCTTAATCACCTTCCAAGGGGGTGACATGCCTTAGATTCCAAGTACTAGTTTGCTTGGTCTATGATGATGGTCCCTTCCTACACATGTAATATGTTGTATACTAGCATGTTTTACTTCAATCATTGATCATGGATGCCATATTGTTATTATGCTATCCATTTTCTATGTCTATGCATTTTGATTATGTTGCCTATCTTTTGTTGCATTACATCCTACATACTTAGTACATTCAAACATACTAACGCATACTCTAAGCCTACATGATATTGCCATGTAGAAATCAGATCTCTTCAAGATTATCCTTACCGTGGCTAGTTGTGACATCTTTGAAGATAAGCTATTGGTGAGTCCTCAAAGTTCAGGTACATTAGCTATGCTACTCTTGCCTTTTTCATTTCTTAATGTTGAACTCTTTATAGTATAGGAGTGAGCCCGGAAAGTTTCTTGGCCCCCACTCAAGTCTATATTTAGAGGCGTTGTTGGACAACTAATGTAATTATTCCTTGAGATGTGACTTTTTATCATTTATTCTACAAAAGACTCCCCTTAGTCCTTTTATCCTTATTTATTCTCTCTTGTTATGGTTTAATTGCTTCTGCGACCAAGGATGTGCAAATACTATGCTAAGAGGCTTGTTTGGGGTCCCTTCGAGTTTCTATTCGATGTGTCACGTCTAAGCCTTAGGCTTGGGTCATGATAAAATTGCTATCAGAGCACTAAGTTGTTAATGATCCTCGACATCCAATATACCGGGTCGATTAGAGTCTTATTCATGGTTGTGAAGTGTACCACAACTATGAGTAAGAGGCTATGAGGCATTTTAGGAAATGTTTCCCTTCTTCTTCATCTATGTCATGCTATAGAATTTCAGTGATGGCTTTCCCCTAACAAATGTTCTTTACTATTTTAGATCATGCGTATCCTGAGAGGCAGAAGAGCTCGTACATTGGAAGAACAACCGACTCATGAAGTGTTTCGGGATGCTATTGCCATGTTAGCTCGCAATGACTAATCAAATCAACCAAAGGGCCCAAGCACCTCATGCTCCTACCTCAGCATCTAGAGTGAGGGATTTCATGAGGATGAACCCATCGGAGTTCTATGGGTCTAAAGTGGATGAGGACCCACATGAGTTTATTGATGAGGTGTACAAAGTGTTGTCTAATGGGGGTTAGATCGGAGTAGAAGGCGTAGTTGGCAGCTAATCAAGGGAGTGCCCCAAATATGGTTTACTCAATAGAAAGAGGGGAAGAGGAACAACAATGTGGTCCTTTGGGAGGAGTTTAAAGCGTCATTTTCTCAACTGGTTCTTCATACTTGAGCTTAGGGAGGCCAAAATGATGGAGTTCATGAATTTGAAGCAAGTATTTACGACTGTGATAGAGTATTCCCTTAAGTTCGACCAACACTCCAAATATGCCCTACAATTAGTTGCCGATCGAAGGTCTAGAATGAAAAGAATTGTGATGGGTGCATCCGATTTAGTGAATGAGGAGTGTCGTGCCACCGTCTTGATAGGTGATATGGACTTGTCCCGCCTCATGACTTATGTCGAACAATTGGAAGGCAAAAGATAAGAAAAAGGAGGATGGGTGAGACCAAGAGGGCTCGTTTTAAAGGTAGGTTCCAAAGTTCCAAGGGTGGTCGGTTCTAACAAGCCCAAATTTCTTCCAACGCACCTAATAGAAGGTTTGCTAATGACAACCAAGGGTCCAAAGTGGTGGTATGGTGCCTAATGCTATGTTCCCAAAATGTGGCATAGGCCATAATGGCCACTGTTTGAAGGATACTAACGCTTGTTATGGGTGTAGTGAAGTGGGTCATAAGGTGATGGATTGTCCTCATAATCAACATAAGGGTAAAGATGACTATCCACAAGGCCACGGTGCAAATGCGGTTCCTATAAGAAGAGGTGTCCAACAAGGTGGTATCCCAAGGAACAATTTGTTCTATGCTCTTCAAGGGAGGCAAATGGTAGATGAGGTCCGCGATGTCGTCACTAATATGTTAAAAGTCTTTGATTTTGATGTTTATGCATTGATAGACCCAGGTGCCACTCTTTCTTTTGTTACTCCTTTTGTTTCCAATGAAAACTCGAATTGTTGTGTGGCATATGAGGTGTCTACTCCCATTGGTGCATCTATTGTTGCTAGAAAGGCCTAAAGAAATTGTCCCATTTGTATTCTGCATAAAATATTGCATTGTGATCTTGTTGAATTGGATATGGTTGATTTTTTGATGTTATTCTTGGGATGGATTGGTTGCATGCATATTATGCCTCTATTGATTGTAGAACCTGTAGGGTCAAGTTCAAAATCCTAAATGAACCCATCCTTGAGTGGGAGAGTCATGATGTGGTGGTCAAGGGTAGGTTTATCTCTTGCATTAAAGCTCAAAAGTTGATTCTAAGGGGTGTCATCTTGTAAGGGTTAGGGATGTTAAGTCCAAAGTTCTTCCTATAGAGTCGATCCTAGTGGTTGATGACTTCGTAGATGTCTTTCCTAGTGAGCTTCCCGTTGTTCCTCCTGAAAGGGAAATAGATTTTATTATATATATCCTTCCCGGTACTCAACACATTTCTATTCCCGCTTATTGTATGGCCCTGGTAGAGTTAAAGGCGTTAAAGGAGCAATTGAGGGATTTGTTGGAGAAGGGTTTTATTAGGCCTAGCCAATCACCTTGGGGTGCACCAGTGTTGTTTGTGAAGAAGAAAGATGGTTCTCTTAGGATGTATATTGATTATTGATAACTTAATAGGGTTACCGTGAAGAATAAGTACCCTCTACCAAGGATTAATGATCTTTTTGACCAAATTCAAGGGGCTAGTCACTTCTCTAAGATTGATCTTCGGTCCAGGTATCACCAAGTAAAGGTGAGGAAGTGTGACATTCCCAAGCCTCCTTTCGGACTAGGTATGGGCACTCTGAGTTTATGGTTGTGTCCTTCGGGTTGACTAATGCACCGTCTGTCTTTATAGATCTTATGAATAGGGTCTTTAGACCCTACCTTGATTTATTTATGGTGATATTTATTGATGATATCTTGATTTATTCCCATAGTGAGGAGGATGATATGGATCACTTGAGGGTAGTGTTGCAAATCTTGAGGGAGGAGACGTTGTATGCCAAATATGAAAAATACGAGTTTTGGTTGAAAGAGGTTTCCTTTTTAGGTCATTTAGTGTCGGGTGATGGTATTAAGGTGGATACTAAAAATACAAAGGTGATTAGAAATTACCCTAGACCCTTGACTCAATTGGACATTAGATGTTTCTTAGGTTGAGCAGGCTAATACTAGAGGTTTGTTAGCGGTTTCTTTTCTATTGCTTCTCCCATGATTAAGTTGACCCAAAAGAAGGCAAAATTTGTGTCGATCAATGAGTATGAAAGGAATTTCCAAAACTTTGAAAGATAAGCTTGTCTCTGCTCCTATCTTGTCTCTACCAGAAAGGTCTTTTGTGTATTTTGATGCCTCAAGAATTGGTTTGGGTTGTGTTTTGATGCAAAATGGTAAGATGATAGCTTATGCCTCTATAAAAATTGAGGTTCATGAAAAGAATTATCCTATCGATGATCTTGAATTGGCCGCTATGGTATTCTCTTTGAAAATGTGCCATCATTACTTGTATGGGGTCCATGTTGATGTGTTCACCCAAAAAGATCTCAACTAGAGACAAAAGAAGTGGTTAGAGCTTCTTAAGAACTATGATATGAGTGAGCATTATCACCTCGGTAAGGCTAATGTTGTGGCCGATGCTTTGAGTAGGGTGTCTATGGGTAGCTTAGTTCATGTTGATGATGGAGACAAAGAGGTGACTAGAGAGGTCCATCGGTTGGCTAGATTGGGAGTCAGTTGGAGGAGGTTGACAATGGTGGGTTAGTGGTTGTTGATAGTTCTAAATCTTCATTGATTGAGGAGGTGAAGGCAAAGAAAGACCTTGAACCTGCCTTGTTATAGTTGAAGGCCTTGGTGAGAGATGGTAAAGTGGAGGTTTTCTCCCAAAGGAGAGATGGTTCCCTTAGGTACCAAGGTAAGTTGTGTGCTCCTAGTGTGGATTACTTGAAAAAGAAATTTCTTGATGAGGCTCATAAACTTTCCTATTCCATTCACCCCGGTTCTACAAAGATGTATAGAAATTTAACGAAAGTGTTTTGGTGGGGTGATATGAAGAGTGATATTGCTAAGTTTGTACTTGGTTGCCATAATTGGCAACAAGTGAAAGCCGAACATCAAAGGCCGGGTAGCCTAACCCAATATATAGAGATTCATACTTAGAAGTGGGAGGAAATTAATATGGACTTTGTGGTTGGATTGCCTAAGACTAGAAAGCATTTTGATTCTATTTGGGTTGTGGTTGATAGAATGACAAAGTCATCTCATTTCCTACCGGCTAAAACTACTTATGGTGCCGAAGATTATGCTAGATTGTACATCCATAAGTTGATTAGATTTTATGGGTTGCCTTTGTCTATCATATTGGATCGTGGTGTTTAATTCACTTCACACTTTTGGAGGTCTTTCAAAAGTGGTCTTGATACCAAGGTTAAGCTTAGCACGATCTTTAACCCTAAAAGTATGGCCAAGCTGAAAGAACTATCCAAACTCTTGAGGATATGCTTAAAGCTTATGTTTTGGAGTTTAAGGGTAGTTGGGATGATCACCTTCCACTCATTGAGTTTGCTTACAATAACAGTTATCATTCAAGCATTAGTATGGCTCCTTTTGAGGCTCTCTATGGTAGGTGTTGTAGATCCCCGGTTGGATGGTTCGAGGTGGGGGAGATGGCTATGTTGGGTTCGGATCTGGTTATAGAGGCCTTGGAGAAGGTGAGGATGATAAGTGCAAGGTTGAAAACAGCCCAAAGTCGTCAAAAGTCCTATGTCGATATGAGGAGAAAGGTTCTTGAATGTAAGATTGTGATTGGTCTACTTAAAGGTCTCACCCATGAAGGGTGTGGTTCATTTTGGTAAAAAGAGTAAATTAAGTCCAAGATTTGTGGGTCCTTATAAAGTGTTGAGGAGAATTGGTAGTGTGGCTATGAGTTGGAGTTGCCCAATGACATGAATATGGTTCATCTGGTCTTCTATATGTCTATGTTGAGGAAGTATGAGGGCGAACCAAGTGCTATTATGCCTCTTGATGTTGTGGGTGTTGTTGAAGACAATTTAACTTATGAAGAGGTCCCAGTAGAAATTTTGGATAGACAAGTGAAGACGTTGAGGAACAAAGATGGTTCCGTCAAGGTCAGTTGGAGAAACCAACAAGTTGAGAGTGCTACATGGGAAGGCGAGGCAGACATGAAAAAGTGATATCCCTATCTCTTCTATTATACTCAAGCCTAAGATACTAATTTATGTCCCCTATGTGATTTCAAGTATTAAGTTTCAGCCCTTATTTCATTGTATGTATTCATGTTTATGTTTACAAGTTCATGGTGATTTTGACACTTATGCGGGGATTTTTGAAATGGTGATTTATTACATTTCTTGCATTTATGTGTTAGGCTAAAATTATCTTGATTACTTCTCTCATGTATGTTTCTTTAACATTTAGGGACACCCCAAAAATTTCCCGAAAATGCACCTCGAAATACCCAAATTCATAATTTTCATATATCTCTAAATCTAAACGTGATATAAAAAATTTGACTTCATATCTGTGATCATTGGGAAAAATTGAGTGGGAAATGTGTATAACCATAATTTTAGAGAAACCGTAACAAAATATGATTTTCCAAAGTTGATAAAAAACAGAATCTATCCGCGCCCCTGGTGTGACGCGGCTAGGGCGCGGACCAGTATATTTTGCTGCCTTTTTTCTTTACTTCAGTCCAAGGCCTTGGGGTCTTAGGCCTAAGCCTTCCCATGAATAAAAACATATATACTTAGTCATATTTCAACCCCATATCATTCAAGACATTACCCAAAACCCTCTCTAACACTTAGCCAAATATTTCACCCAAAATCTAGTGGTTCAAACTCATTTTCAGATTAAAGAAATTCATTCAAGCTTCAAGTTCTCATTCAAATCTTCATCAAGAAAATATCCAAAGTTGAGATATGTGGGTTTCAACCATTGGGTCCTTTCACCCATGGTTTCCAACCTACCTTTTTTTTTTGTAAATTGCATATTTTCAAGTTGATTTATCTACGGTAATTTATACTATGAATTGATTATTAACTATGTCGGGGTTTCATGCTGCTTAAGCATATTTTGAGCCGTGAACCTATGTTCTGTGATAGGATTTGATGAGGGGTTTCAATGTATCTTGCATGAGGGTGTTACCGAGTGTTCGTGGGTTGATGTACATTAAGTTTTCTTACATTATTTCACTTTTGAATTGCATGATTTTTAACTAGCATTACACACCCACCAAGTGTTTGATAAAATGTCTGATTAAGGATTCTTGAGTTATTGATGAGCAATTGCATAACCTATGGGTCAAGTGACTTTATAATGATGAAAGGATTGTATGTATGTATTTAATTCATGAAAAGTATCTATAGTGTTGCAATTTGACCACACCTTGTTAAGGGGGTGATATGCCTCAACCACTTTGATGGGGGGTGCTGTGCCCATCTACTATGTTGAGGGGTATATACCTTGACCACTTTGATGGAGGGTGCTTTGCCCATTTATCATGTTGAGGGGTATATACCTTGACCGCCTTGATGGAGGATGATATGGACATCTACCATGTTGAGGGGTATATACTAAAACGACCGCAAAAAGTGCCAAGAATCGTAATTTCCATATTTCTCTCAATCCGTGGGTGATATCGAACATATGACTTCATATTCTCTATCGAGGGCAAAATTGTGTGGGAAATGGGTCTAATTTTTGAGCAACCGTATCAAAATTTCAATTTCCCAAAAAATTGATTTCCAGAATCGATCAACGTTTGTACCGCGAGCGCAACCATCGTGGACCTGTGTAAAAATATCCTCCGTGTTGGGTCCACATCGCGGACTAGACATAGACCTATGTTATTTTGCAGCCAATTTTCTTGAATGGTCCAAGGCTTTTGGCTCTTGGGACCAGGTCTTCCTATGCGTAACAATACCTATACTTAGCCATGTTTCACCTTCATATCATACAAGACATTCCCCAATACTCTCCCAAGCACTTAGACAAATATTTTACTCAAAATCAATGGTTCCAAACTCATTCCGGATCTTAAGGATTTCACTCATGCTTCAAGTCTCCATTCCAATCTTGAACAAGAAATTCTCCAAAGCTGAGGTATGTGGGTTTCAACCATTAGGTCCTTTCACCCATGGTGCCTAAGCTTTCTTTTTACTAAAACTCATATTTCTAAGTTAATTTACTTGTAGGTCTTTCTTACTATGAATTTTACTATGAACTACGTTGGGATTTTGTAAAAGTGTGACTGTTTAAGCATTCTTTGAGCTATGAATATTTGATCTATCTTGAGATTTGATGAAGGTTTTTGATGTTAATTACTTGAGGGTACTATCAAGTGTTGGTGGGTGTTTTTACATCAAATTCACTTACATGATTTCGCTCTTGAATTGCACGGTTTCTTACAAGCTTTACACACCCACCAAGTATTTGATAAAATGTTCGGTTAATGCTTTTTCAGGTGTTGAAGGCCTAATGCATGGTACATCAGCTAACTATCTTTATGATGATGAAAAGCATGTGTATACGTGTTAATTCGAAGAATGGTATCTATAGTGTTGGAAGTTGATGAATTGCCTCGTTCGGGGGGTAGTAGGCCTGAACTACCATGTTGACAGTATGTACCTCAATTGCCTCGCTCGGGAGGTAGTAGGCCCTTGCAACCATGTTGGGGAGTATGTACCTTAATTGCCTTGTTTGGGAGGTAGTAGGCCCGTGCAACCATGTTGGCGGGTTTGTACCTCAATTACCTCGCTCAGGAGGTAGTATGCCTATGCAACTATGTTGGGGGGTTTGTACCTCAATTGCATCAGTCAGGAGGCAGTAGGCCTGTGCAACCATGTTAAGGGGTTTCTACCTCAATCACCTTGCCAAGGAGGTGGTAGACCTTGGTTACTAATAATGGTCTCTTCATACACATGTAAAATGTTCTACGCAAGAATGTTTTACTACAAGCATCATATATGCATGCCACATTGCTATATGCTCATTTATTTCCTAAATATTGTAACACCCCACATCTTACAATACTAGTACAATGCAAATGAAACATATATGGTCTGGTCAAATTAGCGCCCATTTTTAAAAGTTCTCGAATCTCATGTTATAGGAGGATATGTGCGTCTAATGCTTAAGAGGGTCAAGTGTATACATGTTTTGTGTCAAATTGAGCAGATCACGGCCTTAAACAAAGTGATAGAATTGAGGTGCTTGTAGGACTTAGTAAGCTAGCAGGTGAGTCACCTACTAGATTAGCTTAAATTTCTAGCTAAATGGAGATGAGGCCCGATGTCGAATTTGTCCAAATCCGAATATGAATAAAGTCCATGTTAAGAGTGTAACTTTCGCCCATGTTTTAGCATCACACATGGACTATATTTTCAGCCCAAGAAGGATATTAAAAGATCCCAAAGACATCACAATTTCTTTGATAATTTGGGCCTAAACTAACTAAGAGAAAGAGAGAAAAATGGGCAGCTAAGGCCCAACCAATTTGAACCCAATTAGGTCCAAGTGGAAGGGCCAAGCTGTTGCATCACCACCTTAATAATATAAGGCTCAAACCACTCAATAAATTCCGCCAAAATTCCCTTTAAAAAGGCTTACATATAGCACCTCTAAGTCATTCTTAGACTTGGAAAAATTTCAACTTTCGCAACTTTCTCTCTACACTTATTTAACCTAGCAAAGCAACCATAAGGGAACTTCTATGGTTCTTGGAGAAGCCCTACACCTTGAATGTAATGGTAAGTAATTTTATATATGTATTTAGTATGATTTCCTTATAAAAAATACAAGAAGTATAAGCTAGTATGTTTGTGCTGGAAAATTTGGACAACATGTGTTTAGAAAGTTGCTGCACACTTGCCTTTTCTTTTAGTGACTTCTCTATGGCTTGTGGGATGTATTATGAAGAGACGTTAATGTTATTAACATGATTTGAGTCATAAATATTACCCTAAGGTTGCTGCCCTTATTTTGGTTTCATTTACAAACGAGTTTTAATGTGCTATCTTAAGTATAATGTTGATTGGAACATGTGGGCTGTTGGATGGAAGGCTATTGGCTCATGCCCTTCATGACTTCTTAGGTGTTGTTACAAAACTTTTTTTGGACTATTTGTATGTATAAATGTTGTTGGAACAGTTTGGTTAGAGTTGGAACATGTTTGGAATTGTCGACACGATATTCAGCGAAGTGGGGTAACATTATTCTGTCCATTTGTAGATTGTGTAGAATTATTATATGTTGTGGTTTGTGGGCTAATATAAGACTATTATAGCACTAAAATAGGGTTCACATGATGTGTACATGCGAATGTGTATTAGAAAATATGATTAGGGACGAAAAGGTTGAAAGAATACGCTTGGGTTTATAGATACCGGCTTGCTGCCCGTGTGTTATTTTTTATGTGATTGGGCGGCCAAGATGTATCTATTAGTCACTAATGCTTGTTCTATCACCTACTATTCTGTAGATAAGATAGTAACAAGGTCCTACAATGAGGTATGTAAGGCTACTTGATTTCGTATTACTTGGCATGAAAGCTAGATTCTTCCTTGGCACATAAAGGCACTTACCAACTCCGACGCAACTATTAACCATGTCTCCACTCTTTCACATATTCATATGCTCCCATACATAGTCACCTAGAAATCTGCATACATAGGTGTATACCAAGTTATATGGGTTCTTGTTGCTACATAAAGTTTATGCATTGTTCTACCTCTTATGCATTTCATTATTCGTGTAACTTACTCCTTCTATTATGATGTTGTCTTTTGTGATTATCAACAGTCCTACAACTATAATATTATAACCACCAAAAGAATCATCTTAAAGGTAATTGAAAGATAAAGTATATTTTTTATTGATGGGTGGTGGCCCGAGGGGTGGAAGAATCACATAGACAGGGACGATCCTATCATGGGTGGTAGCCTGAGGGGTCGAGGAAGAACCTACCCAGGGACGACCCCAATACAGTTTTACCACTGATCAGCTGGTCATTTGTATTACATGCTGTGCACAGATTATACAGTAAAGGTAAAGTAATATAAAGAACATAAAGTACACGATCCAAAAGTATGACCAAAGGTAGTCTCTTGTCCTACACAAGTGCATAGTTTCATTTGAGTTGTTACTTCATATATAGTATATCCTGCGTTACATATTTAGTATATTGTCTCATACTGACATCCCTTGCTAGGGACCTGCATTTCATGTTGCAGGTACAGGTGCTAGTAGATCTCCCCGGTAGGAGTACAGGACATCTAGTTGCTGATACCATGCTCCAGGTTTCTTTAGGGCTTTCTTTGTGCCTAGAGCTTATATGTATGTGTTGTACAGTTAGTCAAGATGGGTCCAGTCTCAACCTTTGTCAGATTCTTTTCCTTATCTAGAGGCTTTGTAGACTATGTAAATTAAAGTGTAGTCATGCTCATACTTTAAACACTGTGGCCCCAACGACCTAGCCATATGCATTTCCTTTTGACTTGTTGTCACTGTTTATTTTACTAAAGGCATATCAAACATAGAAATCCCTCATAATATGTATAGAAAGATCATAGATACAGGTTGGTTCTCCCAAGCTTTATCGTCAATGGGTGCCAGTCCACCCTAACGGGGCTTTTCGTGTGGCAGAAGTGGTATCAGAGTAGGTCATCCTAGGGAGTCTACAAAGTCGTGTCTATGTAGAGTCTTCTTTATCAATGTGTTATGCACCACATTTATAAGCAGGAGACTACGTGGCATTTAGGAGTGGTTACTTTCTTTTCGTTCTTTAGATCGTGCCGTAGAGCCAAGTGTAATAGGTGCATTATGTTTAATTCCTAATTTGTGTTGTACAGCAAGTATGCCCAAAACTAGGCAAATTAAAGGTAAAGGGAAGGGAATGGAAGTGGTGGTTGGTATACCCAGTCAGATGAGACAATGAAATGAGGTGCAAGAGGAGTCTTTATCCCAAACATCTCCAACTCCTCCATTTCCTGATGAATCCGAGAATAGTGAAATTCCCAAGAACCACCAATTGATGGTACCATGCAGGATCTAAGAAATTCAGTCCAATTATTGACTCGTACAGTTGCGTGTCAAGGTCAAAGGCAGGAAGGTCTAGTTATGTGTACAGGTGGCACGAATAGGGCAGTTGGCACAAGGATACGTGATTTTCTTAATTTGGATCCTCCATCCTTCACTGGGTCAGATCCTAATGAAGATCCCGAAGTTTTTATTAATCATATTCAGCACACTTTAGATGTTATGCATGTGAGTGGTACAGAAGCTGTCAAGTTAGAGACATATAGGTTGAAGAGTGTGACTAAATTGTGGTATGAAGCTTGGAAGTAATCTAAGGGCATAGATGCACCTCCAACTTCCTAGGAAGAATTCAAAGAGGCATTTCTTGATCATTACATGCCATTAGAGATCCGAGAGGCCCGTGCAGATCAGTTCCTGAATCTCCACCAAGGGAATATGAGCGTGAGGGAATATAACTTTCAATTTAATTCCCTGGCCAGGTATGCTCCTAATATAGTTGCTACTATAACAGATAGAGTTCATCGATATATGGATATTGGATATGTATCTGGTCAGAGACTGTACCATTGCTTCCTTGAATAAAGACATGGACATAGCGAGAATGCAAGCTTTTGCACAGAAATTGGAGGATTAGAGGAAAAGGAGAAGGATACAAGAGTTGGAAAGAGGACAGACCAAGAGGGCCAGGTCTACAGGGTAGTTTACACCACCCCAAGGTGAGTTTAAGCCTCGGTTTTCTGATAGACTGCATAGGGAATCATCCTTCTACTCTACAGCTAGTGCTCTACCACAACTCCAAGGGTCTAGAAGTAATCAGTTTGGTCAATGAGGTAAGGGAAAAGGTATATAAACAACAGGATATTCAACAGGCCAACCAATGACTCCTAGGCATCCTTGTAAATAGTGTGGAAGTAGTCATCCGGGTATATGTCGTGTTGGGATAGATGTTTGCTATTGGTATGGTGCACCAGGGCACATGATGAGAGATTGCTTGAAGAGACGTATGGGTGGTATAGAATAATATACTAGATCAGTTGTTGCATCATCATCGTCAGTTCCTCCATCAGCTAGGTGTCAAAAATCAACTATGGGTCGTGGTAGAGGTGTTATAGGCCAGCTAGCTCTAGCGAAGTCTAGAATCGCACTTATGTTCTGTGGAGTCAGCAAAATTTGGAAGCTTCACCTGATGTGGTACATGTATATTGTCCATCTTTTCACATAATGTATATGCATTAACTGGCCCTAGTTCTACACTATCATACACCACTCCACTAGTTGCTAGGAAGCTAGGAGAACGCCCAAATTATTAAACAAACTATTTGAAGTGTCTACACTAATCGGTGAATCTATTATTGCTAGAAGGATTTATTCTGACTATGTAGTAACTCTTTGTGACCGTGAAACATTATCTGACCTTATTAAGCTAGAAATGGTGGAATTTGATGTTATAATGGGTATGGATTGGTTAGCTTCCTACTATGCCACCGTAGATTGTCGAACTAAGAGAATGTACTTCCACTTTCCAAATGAGGCAGTTCTTGAATGGGAAGGCAACGTGGGGGCACCAAAGGGGAAGTTTCTCTCTTATTTTAAGGCCATAAATATGATATCTAAGAGGTATATATGTCATTTAGTTAGAGTGACAGATATGGAGGCAGAATCACTAACTCTTCAATCAGTTCCAGTAGTAAATGAATTCGTTGATATGTTCCCTGAAGAACTCCCAGGCTTACCTCCAGAACAAAAAATAGATTTGGTATTGACTTACTTCGATGCACTCAACCTATTTCTATCCCTTTATATAGAATGGCCCCAGTTGAATTGCGTGAATTAGAAGATCAATTAAAAGACTTATTGGAGAAGGGCTTTATAAGAGCTAGTGTGTCCCCTTGGGGTGCGCCGGTGTTATTTTTACGCAAAAAAGATTGAACCTTGAGAATGTGTATCGACTATCAACAATTGAATAGGGTAACAATTAAGAATAAATACCCCTTACCCAGGATTGAGGATTTATTTGATCAGCTATAGGGTGCCAAATGCTTTTTAAAAATTAATTTGAGATAAGGTTATCACCAAGTGAGGGTGAAGGATGAAGATATTCCGAAGACTGCTTTCAGTACACGCTATGGTCACTTTGAATTTCTTGTTATGTCATTTGGACTCACGACTGCACCAACAATTTTTATAGATCTGATGAATAGGGCATTCAAGCCATTCTTGGATGTGTTTGTGATAGTGTTTATAGATGACATTTTGGTATATTAAAGATCAGAAGAGGACCACTCAGATCACTTGTGATAGGTGTTATAGATTCTTCGTGATCGACAGTTGTATGCGAAGTTTTCTAAATGTGAATTTTTGCTAAAAATTTGTGGCATTCTTAGGACATATTGTGCCTGATGAGGGAATGAGGGTTGATTCACAAAAGATAGAAGCTGTGAAAGATTGGCCAAGGCCAACAACACCCACAAAAGTTCAGAGCTTCTTAGGCTTGGCAGGTTATTACAGGAGGTTTGTTGAAGTTTTTTCTTCTATTTCTGCACCTCTAACAAAGCTGACACATAAGGCAACCAAGTTCCAATGGAATGATGCATGTGAGAGGAGCTTCCAGGAGCTGAAAAATAAGCTAACTTCTGCACCTGTGCTAGTACTTTCGGAAGGCATTGAGGGATATGCAGTGTATTGTAATTCTTCAGGAGTTGGCTTGGGGTGTGTACTGACACAACATGGGAGGGTAATTGTTTATACATCTAGGAAACTATGACTAAATGAGAAAAACTACCCAACTCATGATCTTGAGCTAGCAGCGGTTGTATTTTCTCTGAAAATATGGCGTCACTATTTGTATGGGGTTCACGTTGACATATATACTGATCATAAGAGCTTGCAATACATCTATAAGCAGAAAGACCTAAACTTAAGATAGCAGAGATGGCTAGAGCTAATAAAGGATTATGACGTTTATATAATATACCATCCGGGGAAGGAAAATGTGATAGCCGATACTCTGAGTCGTATGGCAAACGTGAATACTGGTGATCAATCTATGGTAAGTCAAGGAGTGGCTAAGGATCTAAGTCCGCTAGCGAATTTAGGAATTCACCTTCTTGAAACTCCAAAGGAAGGGGTTATTATACATAATGCTACGGAGCCTTCATTGGTAATGAAGGTGAAAGAAAAATAGTTCGAGTATCCTCGTCTACGACAGCTTAAGGAAAATGTCAGTCAGGGTACAATAAAGGGCTTTGACTTTGCACAAAATGGAGTACTTTACTACCAAAATAGATTATGTGTGCCTAATATTAATGGATTAACAAAGAGGATAATGGAAGAAGCCCATCATTCCCACTATTCCATCCATCCAGGATCAACTAAGATGTACCATGACTTGAAGGGAATATTTTGGTGGGGAGGCATAAAAAAGGACCTTGCAGAGTTTGTGGCTCAATGTCCAAATTACCAACAGGTGAAAGTAGAATATCAAAAGCCAGTAGGTTATATGCAGTGTATAGAGCTTTCAACGATATGATCAATATGGATTTTGTTACAGATTTGCCTCGCTCATTTCAGAAGTTTGACTCCATATGGGTAATAGTTGATAAACTCACAAAGTCTGCACACTTCTTACCAGTCAGGAGTGATTATACAACTGAAGAATATGCCAAGCTATACCTCAAAGAGATAGTCAGGCTACACGAGGTCCCAATCTCCATTATATCTGACCAAGGAGCTCCATTCACTGCAAATTTTTAGAAGTCCTTCCAAAGGAGTTTAGTGACACAAGTGAATTTGAGTACAACTTTCCATCCTCAGATAGGCAGTCAAGCAGAATGCGCCATTTAGACACTTAAAGATATATTGCAAGTTTGTGCATTGGACTTTAAAGGTAGTTAGGTGGACCATTGCCACTTATTGAGTTTTCCTATAACATTAGCTACCACGCGAGTATCAAGATGGCACCTTATAAAGCTTTGTATGGGAAGAAATGCAGGTTGCCAATTGGATGGTGTGAAGTGGGTGAAACCACGTTACTTAGGCCATATCTAGTACAATAAGCCATTTAAAAAGTTAAGGTAATACAATAACGGCTAAAAACAACGCAAAGTCATTACAAATCATATGCAGATGCTAGAAGCAGAGGACTGGAATTCTCAATAGCGGATTGGTATTTTTAAAGGTGTCTCCAATGAAAGGGGTTATGAGATTTGGTAAGAAAGAAAAACTGAGCCCATGTTACATAGGGCCATATCAGATTATTAAGAGGTTCGGGCTGGTTGCATATGAACTAGAGTTACTCCAAGAACGTTCATTCGTTCATCCATTTTTTCATGTCTCAATGCTTCGAAAATGCATAAGTGACCCATCTCGTATCACTCCTATTGAGGATGTGCAGGTTACAGGAGATCTCACATAGGAAGAGGTACCTATTGCTATTCTAGATCACCAAGTTAAAAAGCTAAGGAATAAAGAAATAGCTTCAGTAAAAGTACTTTCGAGAAACCAGCAAGCAGAAGAAATTACACGGGAGGCCGAGGATGCGACGAAATAAAATACCCTTATATATTTGAAGTTACAGAGGAAGTATAGCATCCAGAATTGTGACACTAATAGGTACATGTGATTGAATACTTAATGTGTTGTCAAACATTTGTGTAAGTAAAGATTTAAACCTGGTTAAGCTATCCAATTGTGCTAACATTGGAAGATTAATGTTCCTAGGGGGGAGGATGTAACACCCCACATCTTACAATAATAGTACAATGCAAATGAAACATGATATGGTTTGGTCAAATTAGCGCCCATTTTTAAAAGTGCTCAAATCTCATGTTATAGGGGGATATGTGCATCTAACGCTTAAGAGGGTCAAGTGTATACATGTTTTGTGTCAAATTGAGGAGATCATGGACTTAAAAAAAGTGAGAGACTTGAGGTGCTTGTAGGACTTAGTAAGCTAGCAGGTTGGTCACCTACTTGCTTTGCTTAAATTCCTAGCTAAACGGAGACGAGGCCCGAGGTTTAATTTGTCTAAATCCGATTATTAATAAAGTCTGTGTTAAGAGTATAACTTTGGCCCATGTTTAGCATCACACATGGACAATATTTTCATCCTAATAAGGATATTAAAAGAGCCCAAAGACATCAAAGTTTCTTTGATAATTTGGGCCAAAAATAACTAAGATAAAGAGGGAAAAATCGGCAGCCAAGGTGCAACCAATTTGAACCCAATTTGGTCCAAGTGGAAGGACTAATCTGCTGCATCACCACCTTAATAATAAAAGTCTTATACCACGCAATAAAGGCGGCCTAAATCCCCTCTAAAAGGCGCACCTCTAAGTCATACTTAGACTTGGAAAAATTTCAGCTTTCACAACTTTCTCTCTACACTTTCTTAACCTAGCAAAGCAGCCAGGGAACTTCTAGGGTTCTTGGAGAAGCCATACACCTTGAAGGTAGTGGTAAGTAATTTTACATATGTATTTAGTATGGTTTCCTTATACAAAAAAAGAAGTATAAGCTAGTATGTTTGAGCTGGAAAATTTGGACAGCATGTGTTTAGAAAGTTGTTGCACACTTGCCTTTTGTTTTAGTGACTTCTCTATGGTTTGTGGGTTGTATTATGAAGAGAGGTTGATGTTATTTACATGGTTTGAGTTATAGATATTACCCTAAGGTTATTTCCCTGATTTTGGTTTCATTTAACAAATGAGTTTTAATATGCTATCTTAAGTATAATGTTGATTGGAACTTGTGGGCTGTTGGATGGAAGGCTATTAGCTCACGCCCTTCATGACTTCTTGGGCGTTGTTCCAAAACCTTTTTTGGACTATTTGTATGTATAAATGTTGTTGGAACAGTTTTGTTAGAGTTGGAACAGGTTTGGAATTGTCGACACGAAATGTAGCGAAGGGGGGTAACATTATTCTGTCCATTTGTAGATTCTGTAGAATTGTTATGTGTTGTGCTTTGCAGGCTATTGTAACACTTTTATGGCACTAAAACTGGGTTCACATGATGTGTACATGCGAATGTGTATTAGAAAATATGATTAGGGATGAAAAGGTTGAAAGAATACGCTCGGGTTTATAGATTCTAGCTTGCTGCCCGTGTGTTTTTTTTATGTGATTGGGCGGCCAAGATGTATCTATTAGTCAATAATGCTATTTCTATCACCTAATATGCTGTAGATAAGATAGTAACAAGGTCCTACAATGAGGTATGTAAGTCTACTTGATTTCATATTACTTGGCATGAAAGCTAGATTCTTCCTTGGCACATAAAGGCACTTACCAACTCCGATGCAACTATTAATTGTGTCTCCGATCTTTCACAAATTCATATGCTCCTATACATAGTCACCTTTAAATCTACATACATATATGGATACCAAGTTACATGGTCTCTTGTTGCTACATAAAGTTCATGCGTTGTTCTACCTCCTATGCATTTCATTATTCCTATAACTTACTCCTATTGTGATGTCTTTTGTGATTATTTACATGTCATATGCCATATCTACAGTTTTACAGATATAATATTATGACCATCAAAAGAATCATCTCAAAGGTAATCAAATTATCAAGTATATTGTTTAGTGATGGGTGGTAGCCTGAGGGGTGGAAGAATCACCTAGCTAGGGACGATCCTATCATGGGTGGTAGCCCGAGGGGTTAAGGAAGAACCTAGCTAGGGATGATCCCAATATAATTTTACCACTGATCAGCTGGTCATTTGTATTACATGTTGTACACAGATTATATAGTAAAGGTAAAGTAATATAAAGAACATAAAGTACATGATCCCAAAGTATAACCAAAGGTGGTCTCTTTTCCTACACCAGTACATAGTTTCATTTAAGTTGTTACTTCATATACAATATATCCTACCTTATATCTTCAGTATATTATCTCATACTAACATCCCTTACGGGGGACCTGCATTTCATGTTTAAGGTACAGGTGCTAGTAGATCTCCTTAGTAGGACTACAGGACATCCAGTCATTGATACCAAGCTCTAGGTTGCTTCGTGGCTTTGTTTGTGCCTAGAGCTTATATGTTTGTATTGTATTTTTAGTCGAGGCGGGGCCTGTCTCGACCCTTATCAGATGCGTTTCCTTATCTAGAGGCTTTGTAGATTAGGTAAATTAAAGTGTGGTCTTGTCTCGTACTTTAAATACCGTGGCCCCAACGACCTTTCCATATGCATTTCCTTTTGGCTTTAAAGTGTAGATTATCTAGAGGCTTTGTAGATTATGTAAATTAAAGTGTGGTCAGGGCATATGATGAGAGATTGCCCGAGAAGGCATATGGGTGATATAGCACAATCTACTAGGTCAGCTATTGCATCATCATCATTAGTTCCTCCATTAGGTAGGGGTCAACAAGCACCTATGGGTTGTGGTACAGGTGTTAGAGGGCAGCTAGCTCTAGTGGAGTCCAGAATCGCACTTACGTTCTAGGGAGTCAGCAAAATTTGGAAGCTTCACCTGATGTAGTCACAAGTGTATTGTCCATCTTTTCACACAATGTATATGCATTAATTGGACCTGGTTCAGCACTATCATACATCACTCAACTAGTTGCTGGGAAGCTAATAGAACATCCAAATTATTGAACAAACCATTTGAAGTGTCTACACCAACAGGTGAATCTATTAAGGCTAGAAGGATTTATTATGAAAGTGTAGTAACTGTTTGTGATCGTCAAACATTAGCTGACCTTATTGAGCTAGAAATGGTGGAATTTAATGTTATAATGGGTATGGATTGGTTAGCTTCCTGCTATTCCACCATAGATTGCCGAACTAAGAGAATGTACTTCCACTTTTCAAATGAGGTAGTTCTTGAATGGGAAGGCCATGTTGGGGTGCCAAAGGGGAAGTTTCTCTCTTATTTTAACACCATAAAGATGATATCTAAGGGGTATATATATCATTTAGTTAGAGTGAGGGATGTGAAGGCAGAACCACCAACTCTTCAATTAGTGCTAGTAGTGAATGAATTCGTTGATGTTTTCCCTGAAGAACTTCCATGCTTGCCTCCAGAAAGATAAATAGATTTGGGTATTGACTTACTTCCAAGCACTCAACCTATTTCTATCCTCCGTATAGAATGGACCTAGCGAAATTGCCTGAATTAAAAATGCAGTTAAAAGACTTGTTGGAAAAAGGTTTTGTAAGACTTAGTGTGTCCCCTTGCGGTGCACCAGTGTTATTTGTACACATAAAGGATATCCCTTTGAGAATATGTATCGACTATCGACAATTGAATAGGGTAACAATTAAGAATAAATACCCCCTCCCCGGGATTCATGATTTACTTGATCAGTTACAGGGTGCAAATGCTTTTTCAAAAATTGATTTGAGATCAGGTTATCACCAAGTGACGGTAAAGGAGAAAGATATACCTAATACTGCTTTTAGAACACGCTATGGTCACTTTGAATTTCTTGTTATGTCATTTGGGCTAACGAATGCACCAACAGTTTTTATGGATCTGATGAACAGGATATTTAAGTCATTCTTGGATGTGTTTATGATAGTTTTTCTAGACGATATTTTGGTATATTCAAGATCAGAAGAGGAACGTGCAAATCACTTATGAAAGTGTTACAGGTTCTTCGTGATCGACAGTTGTATGCTAAGTTTTCTAAATGTGAATTTTGGCTAAAATCAGTGGCATTCTTGGGTAATATTATGTCTGATGAGGGAATAAGGGTTGATTCATAAAAGATAGAGGCTGTGAAATATTGGCCAAGACCAACAACACCTACAAAAGTTCGGAGTTTCCTAGGTTTGGCAAGTTATTACAGGAGGTTTGTTGAAAATTTTTCTTCTATTTCTGCACCTCTAACAAAGTTCACATAAGGCAACTAAGTTCCGATAGAATGATGCATGTGAAAAGAGCTTCTACGAGCTAAAAAATAAGCTAATTTTTGCACCTGTGCTAGTACTTCCACAAGGCACCGATGGGTATGCAGTGTATTGCAATGCTTTAGGAGTTGGTTTAGGGTGTGTACTGACACAACATGGTAGGGTAATTGCTTATGCATATAGACAGCTATGGCAAGATGAGAAAAACTATCCAACACATAATCTTGAGCTAGGAACGGTTGTGTTTTCTTTGAAAATATGGCGCCACTATTTATATAGGGTTCACGTTGACACATATACTGATCATAAGAGCCTGCAATACATCTTTAAACAGAAAGACCTCAATTTAAGATAGCGAAGACAGCTAGAGCTTATAAAGGATTACGACGTTGATATACTATACCATCCGGGGAAGGAAAATGTGATAGTCGATGCTCTGAGCCATAAGGCAATCATGAATACCAGTGATCAAGCGATAGTAGGTCAAGGAGTGGCTAAGATCTACGTCAGCTAGCTATTTTGGGAGTTCGCCTTCCTGAAACTCAAAAGGAAGGGGTTATTGTACATATTGCAGTAGCGTCTTCATTAGTAATGGAGGTGAAAGATAAATAGTTCGAGGATCCTGTTCTACAACAACTTAAGGAAAAGGTGAGTCAGGGCATGACAAAGGGATTTGACCTTACACAAAATGGAGTACTTTACTGCCAAAATAGATTATGTGTGCCTGATATTAATGGATTAAGAAAGAGGATAATGGAAGAAGCCCATCATTACCGATATTCCATCCATCTAGGATCAACTATGATGCACCATGACCCGAAGGGAATGTTTTGGTGGGTAGGCATGAAGAGGGATCTTGCAAAATTTGTGGCTCAATGTCCAAATTGCCAACAAATAAAAGTAGAACACCAAAGGCCAGTAGGTTATATGCAGTCTATAGAGGTTCTAACATGGAAGTGGGATATGAGCAACATGAATTTTGTTACCGGGTTGCCTTATTCGTTTCAGAAGTTTGACTCCATATTGGTAATAGTTGACAGACTCACAAAGTCAGCACACTTCTTGCAAGTTAGGAGTGATTATTCAGCTGAAGAGTTTGCCAAGCTACACCTCAAAGAGACATTCAGGCTATATGGAGTCCCAATCTCTATTATCTCTAATCGGGGGGGGGGGGGGGGGCCCAATTC